>JAAAKG020135972.1:0-13359 GCA_010014905.2 Druon quercuslanigerum | reverse complement strand
AATATTAGATTTTTTTAACGAGAAAGATGAATACTGCCTTCTGTAAACTGCCAATCACTGTACTGGTTACCCCTATACTGAGTTTCTTATAATGATTATTCTAGAATTACAAAAAATCATAAGAATTTCATTATAGGAAAATCAATATAGGCCTATACTAAATTTCCTGTTATATTTTTTCAGAAGAGTGCCACGGCTGTAAGACGGAATTATCGAAACGTTAAAAAGTTATTAAATTCTTCAAAATGTGTTAAAACTCAAGAAATAAAAATAAAAATATGTAATGCGTTCTGCATCTGTAAAATTAGTACGGATTTCAGGCCTCCATATGGCCAATGTATATCGATGCAATCTCACTGGCCAAGATATGTTAATCCAAAAGTTTTTTTTAAACCAAAATTCGATTACAAAAACTCAAAAGAACATATTATTTCAATTAAGCAATTTAGGTAAATATATAGAAAAAGTCTTTTAAATATTTTTAGCTAAAAATTATTTTCTTTACACTGAATTTAGTTTGATATGCTTATATATTTATTTGTCCACATTTTTCGATGTGTTTTCTCTCAATATTTCTTTAACTAAGAAAAAATTTTGTGTGTTTAATTTTTGAAGAATTTTTAATTGAAAACATGAAAGTTTAAATTTTGTAGTTTTGATATTTTCGGAGTCTTTGAATTAAAACATTATTCAATTGAAATTACATACTCACGAATACTTGAAATACTATAAACTCAAGTTACAAAATTGTAAATAATTCAAGTGATTAATGTATGTTTTAAATTTAAAATGCATATAACTTTTTTTTTAATAAAGTGTACAGGTTCCCCAAGCCCCATGAAGTTTAACGCGTATTTCTCACAAGAAAAAAATACGTTCTTGTAAATTTAATTCAGAGTCATCCATGTTTAGTTGAATCTCAATATTTCTATAACAATTAGACTTAAAATATGAATCAAAAATGACTATTTAAATATCACCAGCATAAGTATGTTTTATAGGGTAACAAAAAACCCCATAAGTGAAAAATTGGGGTTTGCCAGTTTATGACGCTAAGTATAATTTTTTTGCGGTTTTTTTAATACAAATTGTTTCTAATACATCAAGTACTACTTTCTTTTGGTAATTATAGGTTAAAACAAATTTTCTAAATAATTTATTATTGTTTATAACAATTCTCTCTTAAAATAGAGTTAGAATCAATGTATCAAATTTAGCAGAAATGATTGTTGAAACCATTTTTTATTATTTAAAAAAATATCCACGTAGAATAATACTAAAAAGTTGTCATTATCCTCTAATTTTCCACTTTTCGTTCAGTTTTTAATTATATTGAAACAACAAGGCTTTCGGTAACTGCATAAAGGAAAATTTAAATATGATATGATCCATATAGAAAATTTAAATAATATTTCAAATATTTGTTTCATTTCAGAGAAGTATATTCACAAAAAAAAGAGATTATTTAAAAAATGATTCTTTCTAATGATGGCTTATTATTTGTCGATAGATAAAAATTCAAACGAAAGTAAAAAAATGTATAAAAAACCGCATCTTTCTAGAATATTTCGTAAAAAGATATTTATAAACAATAATAATTTGTTTTAACAAATATTTTTGTAAACTAGAATTTAATATTAGCTCATTCTTATATTATAATGTGGAAAATTCTAGAAAAAATGCAACTTTCTAACATTATTCTAAAAGAAAATTAATATGAGTAATAATTTCTGTTTAAAAAGTGATTGTTAATTTATATTCTATAGCTATGTGTTAAGAGAAATGTTGAGTGCAACTTTATTAGAGATGGGGAGTGACCGGCATTTGGCCGTTTTAATTAAATTTGACCGTCACATTACGGTCAGCATGAAATCATCTAACTCAAACAAAATTTGATTGCATTTGTATCAAGATGTATTATCACGTACGTTATTATGGTTCTAATAAACGGAATAAATACTTCAAATTAAAAAAGGCTGAATTTATAGGTGAATTTATAAATTCACCTATAAATTCAGCCTTTTTTAATGGCTGGACGGATATTGAATAAATCAATTTGTGTATAAATGCAGGATATATTTGCTATAATGTGTATCTCACTTTAATATTGGCCGAATACAATGATTACATGCATATTTCTTTTGAAAATGGATGTAGTTTAACTTTATAATTTCGGTACATTTTTTACTTTATTCATTTATTTAACAATTATTTATTGCATTAAAGTTAATTATGTGTAGCACCGATTCATACCTTCCCGCCTTCTCACATTTTTTCGTTTTCAGGTTAGGATTTGCAAAATACCAGTTACTTCTACGTTACCAGGGGTGTTAGTTGAAGTTTGCCGGTTTTTTCAATAAAGAAAACACTTAATCCTCGAGGGAATCTCAAAAAAATTTTATTTAAAGTACTGACCATTGGATTCTACATATTTTGCCCATCTTTCAGGAAAATCATGGATACCATTCCAAAAAAGCTTTTTCTATTTCAAAGCAAACCATTCGACGAGCCATTTTTCGACTTCTTCAAAATTGGCGAAGCGCTCCTCCGCTCTAGGCATTTGTTCATTCAGTTTTTTATATAATTATTTTTAAATATGAGATAACAAATCTTCAGCACTAAACATTGCTGACCATATCATTTCAGGAAAATTAAGAGAAAAAACTATTTTTTTGCCCTGAAATGTCCACGCTAGGCATTTTTTTATATAATTTGTTTATAAAATTAATAAAAAAATTTAGGATTACAAACTTTTACTGTTAAACATCAGTGATAACATAATTTTAAGAAAATTATAAACAAAAGATTTCTTTCTGACTTCAAATGTCCACACTGGGCATCTGTTTGTATAATTTGTTTATAAAACTAATAAAAATAATCAAATTACAAATTTCCACGATTAAGCATCATTGACATAATTTTATAAAAATTAAGAGAAAAAGACTAATCTTCTCTGCCTTCAAATGTTCACACTGGGCATTTGTTTATATAACTTGTTTATGAAGACATTATGACATGATGATATCACTTACAAAAACTTATAAAAAATCAATGTCTTGCTACTTTCAAATCTCCGAATTGAGCTTTTGTTTTTGTAATTTGTTTACAAAGTTAATAAAAAAACGTCGGATGACAATTTTTGATTACCTATAGTATCATTTCGTCAATAAAAGATGACTGTCAGTTTATTTAATTTATTTGTAACAATCGACGTTTTTTCGCCATTTGCATTACCATAAATGTTTCAACTTAAAACTAATTGCTCAATTTAAAAAAAAAAATAAGAATTCCAAAATCAGTCAAGAATTGGGTTCTGCAAGTTATTTTGAACCTCGTTTTGTTATTTCATCCCACTGTGAACCCCAATGGTCAGTTAGAAAATTTGAAATGATTACCCTTCCTACCTTACCTATCTTATCGGCCGTAGTTCAAACTGCGAGTGGCAGATGGCGCTAAAAATTCCGCGAAGGCGGGATTCGAATTTGCAAGTTGTAATTTCTCACCATTTTCCATTCTGCAACCGTTAGGCGAGGTGGAATGGCTTCGTTCCTGTGTCTTATTTTAATTTACGGCTTGAATGCATCTTCTGTCAGGCTGTCACAAATCCGCTGCCGAAATATGCGAATAAACCTTTCCTTAAACCATGAATGGACCTTGCTGGATCGAGAAATTTGGGTATGTCAGGCTAAACTTTTCATTTCAGAGGATCAGACTCCGAAATCACACAAGTCGATTTCCTACAACAATTTTTCCTTTCCCTTGTCACACCTTGTTACTTTTTTCGCAAAGCGATCGATTCTCAAGAAAATTCTCGTCCAATTTAGTCCTGAATTCAAGTTATCAGTCTATTTTGATAACATGGTTCTGCGATAGAATGACGGTTGGAATGCAGGTTAATTTCGCAGAATCGATTCTGAAAATAAATTATCAGAAAATTTTTCATTGATAGGTTTTCCGAACGTGATTTTAATCTGGAATGTAGAAATAATCCTTTTAATTGATTGTTGAAAAAAAACATTTGACATTTACAATTAAGAATTGTGAATTTTGCGACAATTCTGGCGCGAAAATTTAAACTTGAAAAGAGAAAGTTCATTCATCGATATATTCGGTAGACCAGGTGGTGGCGCCATCTGTCGGATTTCTCGCAGAGTAATTCAAGGTTGCTGTAGCTCTAGCAGTAAACGAGCAGAGCCGATAAATGTTTGGTAAGATCAATTTCTAGGTACCGCTAAAGTAGGAATCTTTAGATTATTAAATTTTGTAGGTTACCTACGTCAAGCAAAAAGGATATTTCTTTTAAAAGTAGGAAAATGCCAAATTAAGTGAATTTACCATATCTTGCATATTTAAGGCGTTTTTAAATTAATATACCAGTTTGTGGCTCACTACTTATCAATAGATTGTTAATTCGATATATTTGCAATAATATAAGAACAATAGTTTCAATAATGTATATTGTTCTCGATAACATATTTTCTATAATGGAATAATAATACATTTAAACTTGTATCATAATATCGAGCGCCGGTAATCAATATCATTTTAATTATTTAGTATACTCTAAAATTCCAAAAGCATGTAAATTTAAACATTTTTAATTTTAGAAGCACCAAATGGCACGACAGAAAAATCTCGCAAAATAAAATTCCAGACACTGTCAAATTCCAAAATTAGAAAATTCGCGAATAATATAATTCCCGAATAATTTATAATATTGCCAAATTCTAAAATTTAAGAATTTGTCCAATTAATTTTTTTTAATAAGTATGATTGAATTATTAAA
This sequence comes from Druon quercuslanigerum, assembly GCA_010014905.2. NCBI lineage: Eukaryota > Metazoa > Arthropoda > Insecta > Hymenoptera > Cynipidae > Druon > Druon quercuslanigerum. Next base: position 8,573 of record JAAAKG020135972.1, on the reverse strand, counting down.
TTTAACATGTAAATTTTTCATTTCATCCCACTATGGGGTGATGCGAAATTGCATTGGAATTTCTTTTTTTTTTCGTCTTTTCATGAATTTTCCCTTCAAATTTGTATGAATCAACATACAAATTAATTTGTTTTTTTTTTAAATTAAAATTTAACTATAAAATAATTTAACAAATCAAATTTAAGACTGATCAGGTCAGGCCCAGGTTAAGCCTCGGCCTGTAGCAAATGTTGAGATTTAGAATCAATAATATAGCAAAACAGAAACATCTTACAGATTAATAACAATAATATTTAATCAAATATATATTAATGGATGAATATTTTCTCAATTCTTCTTATTTTAAAGCCAAACAATGTTTTAGAAACTTTCAACATTGCATTTTTGTTCATAAAAATATTTCATTATTGTATTATTTATTAATAAATAATATTAATAAAGATTTTTTATTGTTTAAATTCGGAAGTTTTATAATTCTGTTATTTTCTAGATTGGATCTTCTATAATTTGGCAATATTCTGTCGAGAATTTTATTATTCGGACATTTTCAAATTCAATAACATTATAAGCTGTTCGGGAATTTTATTATTTGTAAATTTTAAAATTCGGGAATTTTATTATTCAGGAATTTGATCATTAATCAATTTTCTTATTTGGAAATTTTCCAATTATAGAATTTCATCATTCAGACATTTTGTAATTTGGGAATTTTATAATTCAGGAATTTTATTATTTTGAAATTTTCCAATAATTCGGATATTTTATTATTCGGTAGTTTTGTTATTTAGAAATTTTTCAAATAAACAAATTTTATTTTTAAGAAATTTTATTATTCGGAAATTGAACAGTGTCGGGAATTTTCATTTTCGAGAAATTTCCCAATTCAGCAATATTATCAATTGTTCGGGAATTTAATTATTTGAGAATTTTCCAATGCGAGAATTTTATTATCCGAATGTTTAATAATCCGGGAATTTTAATACATGGGAGTTTTTCAACTTAGGAATTTTATTTTTCAGAACTTTGATTATTTCGAAATTTTCTTATTCGGGGATTTTACAGGGTTGGGAACTTTGTTTTTCGAGAAATTTAAGTCGTCCCACAAATATTAAAGAATTTTCCAATTTCTTAAATATTAAGATCAAAAATATTAAGAATATTAAGATTCTTTTCGCTTATTAAAAATAAAAGTTCTTGTGTTATTTACTCCACAAGTAAGGTAGGAATGATTTGTTTGCAATTTTGAAATACGTATATTCAAAATATTCGTAAATAAATATATTTTTAATTAATCGTAAATTTAGAATTAGCAAATTGCTAAAATTCAGTATTTAAACTGTAATGCTTTACTCAGAACGTTCAGGTGTTACCATTTTTGGGTAATTTTAATCCAAAGTAACTTACGTTACTGCACAACATTTTATAATGATATTTATAATAAATTGTATGACGTGATAATCAATCATGAGATAATAAAAACTCCATGCCGTATTTTGAGCTACCAGATCGGACCCAGATCGGGGCCACTGCAAAATTTCTGACATTAAGATCGACATTTTTCACATAAAAATACGGAAAAAATTATTCGTTACAAAAATCTTCATTTTTTGCATGTCTCATTCTATTTTTCTTTTTAACTTTTATTTTTAAAATTAAACAAAGTAAGTTTACGAAACTTTAATCGCTAATCCAAAAAATGTCCAAATCTACAAAAAAGTGTAATAAATGACATATTTTAGAAGTTTTTTTAAAACCTCAAAAGATCTTTGGTCGTTTTATCAATACTCACTTAAAGAAAAAGCGAACAGACAAATTTATGTTCTTTCTTGTAAATAAATGGACAGATACGCAAAGCACAGAAAAAATTCCCTATAATTTTTTCCCACATACAAAAATTTAAAAAAAAATTCTTTGATTTAAATTTTTATATACTTTATATACTTATAGTTAAAAAAAAATTTCGGACAATCAAGAAAAAAGTTACTTTGTGGATAATGTTACTAATATCTAAACATTATTTTAATTTTGACGTCCATTCTCCAAAATCACAAATTTTGTCTTTAAAATTCTACTGTTTTTGACATAATTTAGATATTTGAATTGTCTGTTCGGATTATAGTGATTTTTGACATTCTCTTTCCCAAACTGTTGAATTTTTAAAAATTGACAAAAAGGCGTCGATTTGTTTAAAAATATAAAAATTCTATTTTCACGAAGACTACACTTTTATTTTTGCCATTTTTTTAATTTAGGCTTCTGTAATGAATAATTTATATAAGTATTATGCAAGCTAAGTGATTTTTACGTTCCTAAGAATTTTTAATGTGAACAATTCCGGAAAATAGTACCAAGATTTCCACGACCAAATTTGGACAACGATTTGGTTGTCCAAATTTGGTCGTTGGATTCTTGGTTTTATTTTAAGAAAATCTGCACATTAATTTGGTAGTTGGATATTATCTCATTTAAATTTGTCGAGTTTTTAATAAAAATATTTCTAATGAAAGCAAATTATAGCACTTTTCTCGGAAATAACGAAAGAGACGTAAATAAATTCTAATAAAATAGTTTTCAACTCTAAAAAAGCTCTAAAAAAACAGTAAGGGCAACCCGTTACAAATTTTAAAGCAGCAACGGCAACTTTGACGCGTTACTTTCAACTGGTAACCTGTGAAACACTGATTATCCTCAATTAAAGATGTATCCATTCCGGAAAAGAAAAAATGCGTAAATCGTGCAAATTTGTATTCATTATTTTGACATTCAAGCTAAAAGATAATTTTTTCAGTTGCAAATTAAAAAAAAAACTTACCAAGTATATATAAAATGGAAAACCTTTAGTTTATGAAGTTTGCTAGGTTCTTCGAGTCAAACAAACAGAAGATTTCTTTAAAATTATTATAAAACCGTAAAATTACGTGAATTTGCCATATATTTTAAACGTTATTCAATTTTATTACATTTCATCCCTTACCACTTATCGATAAATTTTTAATTTAATCTATTTACCATATTATCAGAATAATACTTTAATTTATTCATATTTTTCTCGATAACATATTTTAAATAATAGATTGCAATAATTAAAATTTTTGAATGTATAATAACTAGCATAGGCAATAAATATAACTTGAATTATTATTCAAATTGAAAAGAATGAAACAATAGAAATCATTTAGGGTAATTGTGCATCAGTAAGTAAGCATTTAAGTAAATAATGGGTTTTTTTTCTGCCCAAATTTTCCCAGCAAGTATCAAGTTTCCTTTTTTAAAAATAAGTTTTTCTAATTGAGAAACAGTATAATTGTAGAGAGCTTTTTCCCCCAAAAAATAAGCCATCATTTATTAAAATTCAACCATTTATTTAAAATTGGTTATAAACGATATTAAACAATTGAACTGCACTCAACATGATAAACATTAAATTTTAAATTTTTTCAAATATTTTGCATCAAAATTAATGTTTTTTTATTTGAAATGTCATCATCAATAATATTATTTTGATTCCCGTAATCATAGAAAAACTAATTTTTTTAAATTTTGATGATTGGCAGGAGAACTATACTAATTGAACAGTATTCAAATATTTATTCGATAATTAAAACATGTATCAAATTTGCTAATACTTAAATTATTATCTTAAATTAAACGTTACTAAATTTAATATAAAAAGCTTTTAGTTGCAAAATATGAAAACCTGAAAATTAAAAACATATAAAATTGAGAACATTTAGTTTTTTAATTAAATAAGATTATATAAAATTTGAATTTCTTCAACTTAAAAAAAATAGACACATAATTAAATTATTTTACAAATAAATTAAAGTCTCTGACATTATCATAAATATTATTAGTGCAAATAATTAAAAATTAAAACAGTAAAACATTCATTCACTTCTCGCAGTATATTTCTGGAACAAGATAAGAAAAAATAATTTCTATAAATAAGGCATGAGAAAGGTTATTAAACATTATGCAAGTTTTAAATTTTACACATAAAAATGCTATAATCTTGATAATTGGCATGCGAAATTCCTTCAATTTTGAAGATTTTGAAAAATGTGACTTCTGACCTTCAAAATCATAAAATTTAGGAATTTTTTTATATAAAACTTCAATATTCAAGAGTTTGCAATTGTAACTCTTCAAATTGTAGGACTAAAATTTAAATATTTAAAATAAAAGAGTTTTTAATTTTGACAATTTACAATTAAAAATACTTTCAGTTTTAAGTTTTACAGTCAAAAATAAGTGTTTTCTTCCATTTGGAATAGAAATCTGAAATTTTAGTTTTCAAAATTTTCCGAATTCAGGATTTTTTATTTATAGATCTTTAAAATTAATGATTTTTCAACTTTTACTCTTCAAATGTGTAGAACTTGAAATTGCAAATCTTTTAATTTTGCAAATTTACAATTAAAAATCATGCAAAGTCTTAAGTTTTATATTTAAAAATGCTGTAATTGTGATGATTTACTTTTAAATTTCTTCACTTTGGAATATTAAGAATTAAAAATTTGAGTTTCGATCTTCTAAATCATTTAAATTAAAAAATTATCACTCGAACGCCCATAATATTCAAAAGTTTTGTATTTGGAAAAATTAGAATTGAAATGCATGAAAATGTTGATATTTACCATTAAAAACGTATTAAAGCATTAAATTTTACAATTAAAAATGCATGCAGTTTTAAATTTTACAATTAAAAATACTGTAATTTTAATGATTTATGTTCGACATTTCTTCAATTTGGAAGATTCAAAATTGAAAATTTTACTTTGTTTTTTAAAATCATAAAAATGTAAGAACTTTTATTTATACATACGTCTTTAAAATTGAAGTTTTGAATTTGAAAAATTTACAATTAAAATTGATGCAGTTTTGAAGCTTTAACATGAAAAATGGTGAAATTTTTATTATTAAAATTTGAAGATTCTTCAATTAAAAATATTTAAAATTGAAACTTTTACTTTCGAACTTGAAAATCATCCAAATGTAAAAACTTTTACTTGTACATCTTTATAATTGAAGAATTCTGCATTTAGAAAATTTACGGTTAAAATGTATGCAAGGTTTAAACTTTACAATAGAAATACTGTAACTTTGATGATTTTCAATTCAAATTTCTTGAACTTGTTATATTGAAAATTAAAAATTCAGCACTTTGAATATGTTTTTAAAGTACATATAATGCCGTCTAGTTCTGTGATCATTACTTTCCTACATTTTCTCAAATATTGAATTTGAATATGCGAATTTGGCAAATATCAGATTTTAGACAGGTCTTTTCCACTCACTAAATTAGTCTCTATTTATTAAAAATACTTTAAATAAAGCTAATTTGACGTGAAATTTGATATCCTCTTCAACGCTTTTATACAAATTATTCTATCTTATTTCATTCGGGAAATGTCCTTTGAGAAATGAATACATGTTTTTAATCGCTTGATTTTTTGTTGCCCTCCTACTTCGAGTCGGTAGCATTACAAAACATTGTCCATATTTGTCAATTTTCTAATATTGTAAAATTCAAAACGCTTTGTCCTTTTTTTCATGAGTGGCTACATATTTCCTATCTGAGTCAACAATACGCGTTCTAAAATAGCTTTTCGGCTCCTGGTTTCGGTTTGGTTGGTTGATTCATGGTGAATTTCGGTATCTTACAAACCTACACAACACAATATAGATGCACATTTTACGTGCGTATGCATGAGAGGCCACTGAATCATAAGAAATTTCGATATATAAATTTAGCCTCATTTTTTGGGTCCATACAAGGATTCGTCCCTGTAATTGAATCCTCCTCTGACTGCAAAGGGAAAGGGACTGTCCTTCATTTTTTCAAAGGGATCTATTGTCCGGTAGTTTCATATTATTAATCCACTCTTCGAGAACTGCTCCGTTTTTTCACTCTTTAGAATCTGGTTTGGGATTCTCGAATAAAACGAAGTTTTAGTAACCTTGAAAGCATCCTTTCATAATCATTTATGAAAGAAAAGTTTAAAAATATAATTTAGTTTGTAAATCCAACTTTCGAACAGAATTTATTTTTAACTTCATATCTTCAAAACTAGGGTTCTTAGTATAAATTTAACTTAAGATTGCAAAGATTTAGCAAAAATTACGAAGCGAGATTAACTCGTTAAACTTTTTAACAAAAAATATTATTATTTATGTTTGAAGCCATTTTTTAATAAGGAATCTAACACAGGAACCCAGGTAGGTGTCCCATTCCAGTTTTCTTCGTTCTGACATGTGTTGTAGTTCTCAAAAATCTAAGCGACACGTATTTTTTCTTACATGCCCAAAATTATTTTTAGGGGGTAAAACCCACCCCCCTAAAATTGTGGTACCATATACCCGTTTAATTTTTAAAATATAGCAGTGGTATCTTTTACAGTGAAACTGGACAAATTTTCTCATAATGAAAGATAAAAATTTTAATTTTCGCAAATTTTTGAAAATTTGTAGAGGAGTGAACTATCCCAAAATTATTTTTTATTAGACGAAAAATTGCTAAACAGGCCTGAATTCAACCCGAAAAATCCGGAAAAAGTATATTTCGCATGCAACAATAAAATAAAGTTTACGTATTTCTACATTTTCACGCAAAATTAATTTGTAAGGAGCAAACAGCCTTACGTGCATTTTATTATATTCCTGCAAAATAAGGTACGTTTCTCGTACAAAACCAAGTAGAAAAATTTCTTCACAAAGAGGGTCGCAAAATGTAAATGCTTTAATTTATTCAAACAAATTTATAGGGGTAAGCTACCCCAAAAGAAGTTACGAGTTTACATGAAAATTACCAAATAGGTGTAAATTGAAGCTAAAAAATCTGAAAAATATGTGTTACATGCGATAATAAAATTAAGTTGGTTTGTAAAGTTTCTAAAGTTTATGTTTAGTTGATATCTGCGGATTTCGAATATATGCGGAAACACTATGTACAACATTTTTCAGATTAAGTTATACTATTAGAATCTGCCATTTAAAATCTGAACATACGAAATAATAATATCAAGTTCCAGTCTTTCGTAAATAATCAATTATCTTCACCAAGGTACACAGTCTTTTTAAGTACTGTGATTGTTGGTTTCATAAATTTTGTTTTATTATCGCGTGTAACATATATTTTTCAAATTTCTGAGCTTTAATTTATACCTATTTGGTAATTTTCTTATATAATCGTAACTTATTTTGGGATAGTTTAACCCATACAAATTTTGACTACATTGAGAAATTCACATTTTTTACCTTTTATTGTGAGAAATTTTGTCATTTCGTATTCGTTCGCAAAATTACTTTAGTTCACAAAAACATCATAAAATTTATTTACGGGTGGATACCCCGTGCAAAGTAAATTCTTAGGAAAATAAAGAAACACGTGAAATTTATTTTATAATTGCGCGTAACACATATTTTTATAGATTTTTTAGCATAATTTGGGGCAGTTTACCCCCATACAATTTTTTGTCTATAAATTGAAAAATTTTCATTTTTCAACCCTCTTTGTGAAGAAATTTTTCTGCTCGGTTTTATACCGTGAAACTCACTTTCTTTTTCAGGAATATAATAAAAAGCACTTAAGGGTGGTTACCCCTTATAAATTAATTTCGCGTCAAAATGCAAAAATACATGAACCTTACTTTATTGTTGCATGCAACATTTATTTTTTGAGAAAATTAATTTTTTATGTCATTATGAGGAAATTTTTCCAGTTGGTTCGATTGTAGAAGTTACCGCTGCTATATGTGCAACAATTAAATGGGTATTTGGTACCACACTTTTCTGGGCTGATTTTTACGCCCTAAAAACAATTTTAGACACGTAAGAAAAATAAGTGCCGCTTTGTTTATCGATTACTACCACATGTGTCAAAATTTTTTACCCAATATAAAATTGATACAGCTAAAAAATGTATTTTCCCATATATAGTTTATCATGTCCAATTCTTTAATTCAATAATTATGTTTACAATTGTAAAATATTAAAACATTGAATGTTGAAGTTTAATGTTAAGCGATATAGGGAAAATCATATTATAAATTATAGGAAACTATTTAGGAAACTATATGCGAAACTATACAAGAAACTATACGGGAAACTGTGCAGGAAACCATATGGCAAACTATATAGTAATTTAAACCCTGATTCTATACAGTTTCCCGTGAAGTTTCCGATAGAAGGTTTCCTATATATTTTCCCCTATGATTGCTAACATACTCTTCCATGTCTAGTTCTTTTTAAATTTAATTCTTATTTTCAGAATTGTAAGATATTACAATTTTAAATGTTGAAGTTAGGAAAAAGTTGGAAAATTCTAGAAATGGGAACTTCGTACAATTAATTATAAGTTATAATATGCCTTTCTCCGTCGCTAAACATTGAACTTAAAAATTCCGAATTGTAATATTCTTTACGATTCTGTAAACAATAATTAAATGAAAAGTGGACATGGGACAGTATATATAGAAATCCATATCCATATCCATATCATCTACTTTTTTTCTGACTGCAAATTCTGCACGATTTTCCTGCAAGTTCAATTTGACCTTCATACGACCTTCTAC
>JAAAKG020135971.1:16324-30958 GCA_010014905.2 Druon quercuslanigerum | reverse complement strand
AAGTAGAATTTTTAAATTTTGAACCGAAAAAAGATTGATTTTTAAAAATTTTAAATGAATAACATTTAAATTTAGGCAAAAAAAACAACAAATTTTCAACAAAATAATTAAATATTTATCCGAAATAAATTCATTTCCAACCAAATAATTTTATTTTAAAAGAAAAAAAATGATTTTTTTAAGTAGAATTTTAAAATTTTGAGCCAAAAAAAAACGATTTTTTAAAATTAAAAATAAGTTACATTTGAATTCAAGCAAAAAAAAAAAACGAATTTTCAACAAAATAAATAAATATTCATCCAAAACAAATAATTTCTAACCAAATAATTATATTTTATACAAAAAAATTGATTTTTTAAATTTTGAACTAAAAAAAGATCGATTTTTTAAAATTTTAAATGAATAACATTTAAATTTAGGCAAAAAAAAACGAATTTTTAACAAAATAATTGAATATTTATCCGAAACAAATTCATTTCCAACCAAATAATTATATTTTAAAGAAAAAAAAATGATTTTTTTAAGAAGAACTTTTAAATTTGGAGCCAAAAATACGATTTTTAAAAATTAAAAATAAATAACATTTGAATTTAAGCAAAAAATCGAATTTTCAACTGAATAATTAAATATTCATCCAAAACAAATAATTTCTAACCAAATAATTATATTTTATACTAAAAAATTCATTTTTTAAATTTTGGACTGAAAAAAGATCCATTTTTTTAATTTTAAATGAACAACATTTGAATTTAAGCAAAAAAAAAAACGAATTTTCAACAAAACGAATTCATTTTCAACCAAATAATTCTATTTCAATAAAAAAAATTGATTTTTTTAAGTAGAATTTTTAAATTTTGAGCCAAAAAAAGAACGATTTTTTGTATTAAAAATAAATAAAATTTGAATTTAAGCAAAGAACACGAATTTTTAACAAAATAATTGAATCTTCATCCAAAACAAATTTATTTTCAACCGAATAATTATATTTTAAACAAAAAAATTGTTTTTTTATTTAAAGGCAGAATTTGCAACAAAAAATTGAATTCCCATAAAAAAAAATTCTTTTCCAACCAAATAATTATATTTTAAACAAAAAAATGGATTTTTTAAGCTGAATTTTTAAATTTTGAGCCAAAAAAAGAACGAATTTTTAAAATTAAAAATAAATAACATTTGAATTTACCAAGAAAAACGAATTTTCAACAAAATAATTTAATCTTCATCCAAAACAAATTCATTTCCAAACAAATAATTATATTTTAAACAAAAAAAAAGTTATTTTTTAATAGAGTTTTCAAATTTTGAGCCAAAAAAAGAACGATTTTTTCAAATTGAAAATAAATAACGTTTAAATATAAGCAAAAAAAACGAATTTTCAACAAAATAATAAAATATTTTTCCTAGAAAAATTCATTTCCAACCAAAAATTAATATTTTAAACAAAAAATCGATTTTTCAGGTAGAATTTTTAAATTTTGAGCCAAAAAAAGGAATGATTTTTTGTATTAAAAATAAATAACATTTGAATATAAGCAAAAAAACGAATTTTCAACAAAATAATATAATCTTCATCCAAAAAAAATTAATTTACAACCAAAAAATTATATTTTGAACAAAAAAATTGATTTTTTAAGTAGAATTTTTAAATTTTGAGCAAAAAAAGAACGATTTTTTCAAATTAAACACAAATTACATTTGAATATAAGCAACTAACCCGAATTTTTAACAAAATAATTGAATCTCCATCCAAAACAAATTCATTTCCAAACAAATAATAATATTTTAAACAAAAAAATGGATTTTTTATTTAAAGGGCAAATTTGCAACAAATTAATTGAATTTCCGTCCAGAAAAAATTCATTTTCAACCAAATAATTTAATTTTAAACAACAACAAAAAATTATTTTTTAATAGAATTTTTTTAATTTTGAGCCAAAAAAATACGATTAATTAAAATTAAAGACAAATAAAGTTTGAATTTAGGCAAAAAAAACGAATTTTTAAGAAAATAATTAAATATTCATCCGAAACAAATTCATTTCCAGCCAAATAAATACATTTTAAATAAAAAAAAAATTATTTTTTCAAGTAGAATTTTTAAATTTTGAGCCAAAAAAAGAACGATTTTTCAAAATTAAAAATGAATAACATTTGAATATAACAAAAAAAAACTAATTTTTTAACAAAATAATTGAATTTCCATCCAAAACAAAGTCATTTCCAAACAAATAATTATATTTTAAACAAAAAATGGATTTTTTATTTAAAAGGCGAATTTGAAACAAAAGAATTGATTTTTTAAGTAGAATTTTTAAATTTTGAGCCAAAAAAAGAACGATTTTTTTTATTAAAAATAAATAAAATTATCAAAAATTTATCAAAAGTTGTGTTCAACGAAAAAAGACGACTTTTCTACAAGAGTTGAGTTTTCAAATAAAACAGATTTTGAGTCAAGAAAGAGAAAAAATTGCAAACTGCTAAATTTTTAACCATGAAGATTAATTTTATGTATAAAAAAAGGATTTTTAACTATTTACTTAAATTTACTGCTAAAAACTATGAATTTTCAACTAAAAATAGAATATTAAAACTTTTAACTTAAATTTTTATTTAAAAACAAAACTAATTTTTAAAAAAATAATTAAAGTTTTAACTCGAATTTTTTTGTTTGGAGCAAAAAAAAAACAAATTTTCAAATTTTAAATAATATTTGTAACAAAAAATTACAAAAAATATAAATTCTGAGACAAAATATAGTAGTTAATATTCCAAGAAAAAAATTATTTATTAATTTAAAATTTTGAAATTGTTGAAAAAATACAATTGACAAAAACAAAAACGAATTTCAAACAAAATACTCGAATCCTTAAATAAAACAGATTCATTTTCACCAAAATAATTTTATTTTAAACCAAAAAATTGATTTTTTTTATCAAAAAGGCGAATTTTCAACAAAATGCAAAAAGTTTTAACCAAAGAGTTAAATGCTATGGCCAAAGATCAAGAAAAAACCTTAATTTTTAATCAAAAAATATTCATTTTACTAAAAAAAATTTATTTGTATCCAAAAAATGTGGAATTTCTACACAAAAAGTTGAATTTCACGTTCATTTCCCGCTAAGAATTCAAATTAAAAAAAACACACTACACATGACGCGCGCGCATTGCTGCGCCTTAAAGCGCGATTGCAGCGCGCTCTACTCCAACTCCAACCAACAATCCAACATCATCAGGTCACGTGACGCCGTATACTGATACGTGTCTTCAGTGGCTTGCACGTCGGCTTGATTTGACTTGATTTGCCTTCTGATCGCGTCAGTAAGCGTTCGTTCAGCCAGTGTGGTGTGTTTTCTCTCCTCGTTTATTTAGTAGAATTACAGCCACGCGAGAGGCCAACACCCAAAATTCATCATGGGGAGTAAGTGCAAATTAATTAATTAGGTTTTCGCGATCAACCTGATTCATCCTTTTAATTTAAAAACGATATTCGCGACTACCAAGTGTAACCTCTCTTTTTTACGTGTTTCGCCAGAATCATAACATATTGTCCGTCAATTTGACGTTTCCAACATCCCTGAAGATTTTTATCGGAGTTGGAATTAATAGTCTCTATTTCTGCTTTCAGTCAAATTTCTCGAAGTGATAAAACCTTTTTGCAGCATATTGCCGGAAATTGGAAAGCCCCAAAGAAAGGTGAGTTCAACGTGTCTATTTCTGGCCTCCTTTTACCGTTCGGTGAACCATATTTCGAATATTTCCCCAAAATTCGTTCGTTTTACTCAAGAGCCGAATTTGCGTGGCCATCTGGCTTCGGAAATGCCTTTGCCTACGTGGACCTTTTTTATCGGGGTCGAGAGATTCGAGAGAATGATAATTGTCATTGGGAAATACCGATACTGATGGATCTTTTTTCCGCTTTTTACAGATTCAGTTTAGAGAAAAAGTACTATGGACTGCCATCACCCTGTTTATTTTCCTGGTTTGCTGCCAGGTAAGTTTGTTTACTAATTTCATTTATTTATTTCTCATTTTTACACATTTTTTTCCTTATTTTATTTTGTAATTTCGTATTTCCTGATTTGCATTTGCGTTCCATATTGTTACTAAATTTTCGAAGATTTTTCATCTACTTTTCGATTTTTTCGAATGGTATTCGATCTTTGGATTCAGAACAGGTTTTTACCGTTCATTTTAAAAGTCTGGGCCAGTGATTTTTGAGTAACGGTATGTCTACTGCCACGTGAAGCGTGCCTCACACGTGGAACTCTAGCGGGTCTTAAATTCTAGAACTGTAGCGAATACAAAATTTTTTATTTATTTATTTTTTTTAATTGTGATATGAACAGAAAAAAACTTTTTCCTTGAAAATTCAAAAGTTTTTATGCAATTTTTTCGTTGAATTCAACTTTTTTTTATTAAAAAATCATTTTTTTGGTTTTTATTTGTTAAAAATTGTTTTTTTTTCAATTGAAAATTGAACTAATATATTTTTTCTTGAAAATTAAATAGTTTGGTGTAATTTTTTTCTCTTTACTCCTAAATCATTCTTATTTGAAAATTAAACTAATGTTGAAAACTTCTGTTTCTTCGTTGAATTCCATTTTTTTTATTGTTTTGCAATGGTTGAAAATTTGTTTTTTGGATGATATTTTAAAAATTCCAGTTACAACTTTCTCTATTTTGCTAGGAATTAGTTTGGTTTTTTTTTTAATTGAAAATTTAACTGCTATATTTTTTGTATAGAATTTTAATTTTTTAAATGAATGTTTAATTATTACTTGATTAAAAATTAAGCACATTTGTGAAAAATATTTATTGTTGTTAAAGATTCTTTGTTTTTATTGCAAATTCATTTCTAGGTGAAAGCTGATCTCTTTTATTGGAAATTAGTTTGTTTGTTTTAATTGAAAATTTAAATATTCTGTTTTTTGTTAAAAATTGATCGTTCATTCTTATTTGAAAATTCAACTCTAAAAGTTTTGTTTTTTCGTTGAATTTAACTTTTTTAAATTAAAATCTAATATTTTTATTGTTTTTTATTTGTTGAAAATTCGTTTTTTTTGCTGAAAATTAAAAAAATTTAGTTAAAACTAACTTTTTTTGTTGAAAATTCGTTCTTTTTTATATAAAATGATTCTTTTTGTTTGAAAATTTATCTTTTTTACTTAAACATTCAACAATTTTTCACTCTTTTTCTCGAATAAAAAATATCAACTACTATATTTTTTTGTTTAGAATTAATGGTTTAAAGATTTTTTTTACTTGAAAATTTAAATAATATATTTTTGCTTGAAAATTCAATAGTTTGGTGCAATTTTTTCTCTTTGCTCCAAAATCATTCTTATTTTAAAATTCAACTAATGTTGAAAAGTTGTTTTTTATCAAAAATTAAAAAATTCCAGTTAAAAATTACTATTTTGTTGGGAATTTGTTTTTTTTAATTGCAAAAAATTAAATGTTCTATTTTTGATTTAAAATTCGTTCTTTTTTATATAAAGTTAATATTTTTACCTACAAATTCAACAATTTGCTATTTTCTTTTGACTAAAAAATATCAACTACTATATGTTTGTTTAGAATTTATATTTTTTAAATGAAAATTTAATTATTACTAGGATTAAATTTAGACTCTTGTTATTTTTTTAAGATTCGTCATTTTTATTGAAAATTCCTCTCTGTCTGAAAACTGAGCAATTTTTTTAAAAATACGTTTTTCCTTTTTGCTAAAAATTTCAAGTTACTTACTTAAAAGTTAAAACGTTAATTTTTTGTTGGAAATTAGTTTTTATTTTTAGTTGAAAATTTAATTACTTGGTTAAAAATGAAGCTCATTTTTAAAAAAAAATATTTATTTTTTGTTAAGATTCTTTGTTTTTCTTGAAAATTAATCTCTGGTTGAAAACTGAGCTATTTTATTGGAAATTAGTTTGTTTTTTTTTAATAAAAATTTAAATATTCTATTTTTTGTTAAAAATTGATCGTTCATTCTTATTTGATAATTCAACTTTTTTTTTAAATAAAATCTCGTTTTTTTTTTGCTGAAAATTTAAAAATTCCAGTTAAAACTTTACCTATTTTGTTTGTTTTTTTTTTTAATTGAAAATTTAACTGTTCTATTTTTTGTTGAAAATTCGTTCTGTTTCATATAAAACTAATCTTTTTATTTAAAAAATTCATCTCTTAGAAATTATTTAAAATTTTATTCAAAATTAATTTTTCAAAATTGAAACTCATTTTGAAGTTTCTTGGGATTCTTACAATTGAAATTTTGTCAGTTTAAAATTCAATTTTCTTCCATTATCAAACTGCTAAAAATTAAAGAAAATTTAGAGAGAGAAAAAACGAAATTTGTTTTAAAAACAAGTGTAACAAATTTTATCATTTAATTTTTATAATATTATAAACATAATATTTTTTTAACAATAATTTAAAATATAAAAAAAAGAATCGAAAAACGTTAAAAACCTTTATAGGGTGGTAAATTCAATGGTTTTAATTTGATTTTTTTTTTAAACTAAGCAATTTTAAAGAAAATTAACTTTTTTAATAAAAGATTATATATTCCAGTTTTATATTAAACGTTTTTTGTAAGTAATTCGCATTTTTGGTTTTGAAATTTTCACTTAGTGAAAAAATGAACGATTTTCTAAAAAATAATAGTTTTTTGTTTGAAAATACAACGATTTTATGTGAATTTTATTAATTTTTGTTTGAAAACTCTGCAATTTGGTAAAGAGAATTCATTATTTAGTTGAAAATTTAACTATTTGTTCTGAAAATTCCTTCTTTTTCTTGGCTTAAAACTTAATTTTTTATTTGCAAATCAAAAGGTTTCATTTTTGGTAGGTAATTTATTATTCATAAATTGAAAATTTCTGTTTCTTTGTTGAAAACTAATTTTTTTTTTACTGAAAATTGGAAGGTTTCTGTTTTGGTTCAACAATAATCTTTTTGAGTTCAAAAATAAACTTTTTAGTATTTAAAATTCGTTTTTCTTCGTTGAAAATTCATCTATTCAATTTTATTTTTAATTTGTTTTCATTTTCTGCTATACCAAAACGCACTTTTGCTTAGTTTTTAATAAATAATATTTTTTTAATAATAATTTTAAATATTTAAGAAAAAGAATCTAGGAAACGTTTAAAACTATTCAAAATAATATAGGGTGGACAATTCAACGGTATTCTAAAATTTCGTTTTTGGGCTTAGAAATTAAACTGTTTGTGTTTGAATTTTTTTTTTTAAATAATCAAATTAATAGAAAATGAACTTTTTTATTAAACCATTGTATATTTTTTTTATATTAAACGTTTTTTGTAAGTAATTCGCCTTTTTGGTTTTGATACTTTAAAATTTTATTAAAAATTCGTCTTTTTTATTTGAAACTTCATTTTTTTTTTTAATTTTAAACTTAGTGAAAAATTGATCGTTTTTCTAAAAAATAATAGTTTTTTTGTTTGAAAACTCTGCATTTTGATAAAGAAAAATAATTATTTGGTAGGAAATTTATCCTTCAAAGATTGAAAATTTCTGTTTCTTTGTTGAAAACTAATTTTTTTTTAACTGAAAGTTTGAATATTTCGGTTTTGGTTCAACAATAATCTTCTTAGTTGAAAAATAAATTATTTAGTATTTAAAATTCGTTTTTCTTTGTTGAAAATAATTCATCTATTTGAATAATTAATTTTTGAATTAATACAATTATTTTATGATTATTGTTACTCAGTTTTTAATAAATAAAATTTTTAGAATAATAATTTAAAATATTTTAAAAAAAGAATGGAAAAATGCGTTTAAAGCCATTGAAAATAATAGACAATAAAAAAATTCGAGATAAAAAACGCTTTAAATAAACTTCATGATAAAAAAAGAATTTTTAGTATTCATTATCCTCCATAAAACGCTTTTTTCAGTTTATCTAATTTTTTATATACTAATTTTTACTCAGTTAATGTAGAACAATACTTCCTAAAAAGTAAATTTTGAATTTTTTTTTAGTTTTTACTAAAGTTACTTAATTTTTATAATGTTGTCGTATTTTTTTTTTAAGACAGCCACTAAAAGAATATAATTTATATTTTAATCATTGTTATTATTAATTATATTATTATTATTTTTGGAATTTTTTAAAAATCATTTGGCGTGTATAATTATTATTTTAAATTTCGCGACAAAATACTATTTTGTCTTTGAGAAAATTTGTAATTTAACAAAATACGTGTTCTTTGGCAATTGCAGATTCCTCTTTTTGGAATCATGTCATCAGACAGTGCGGATCCCTTCTACTGGATTCGTGTAATCCTCGCCTCGAACAGAGGAACGTTGATGGAATTGGGAATTTCCCCAATTGTCACGTCTGGCCTGATTATGCAGCTCTTAGCTGGTGCAAAAATCATAGAAGTCGGTGATACTGCCAAGGATCGTGCCCTTTTCAACGGAGCACAAAAATGTAAGAATTAATATCTCCCCCCATTTTTAAAAAAAAATTCATATTTTTGCCCTGTTTTTTTTAATCACCTTTTTCCTTGAAAATTACATTTTTTCAAATGGTTATCTTTTTTATTGAAACTTGAGTTCGTCTTTTTCACTTGAAAATTTCAGTATTTAGTTTTTGGTTGAAAATTTTTTATAATGTAAAAAAAAAATATATTATTTTTATAATATTTTGACATTTTTGGTTTGAAAATTCGATGATTTAGTACAAAATTAATCTTTGTTGTTTGAAAAATATACTATTTGGTTATTTATTTTAATATTTTGTTGAACATTCTATTATTCTATTAAAAATTAAACTTTATTGTTAAATTGTAATTGTTTTGGTAAAAAATTTAACTGTTTTGTTGAAAATTCTTCTTTTTGGATTGAAAAATCGTCCTTTTCGATTAAAAATCCATCTTTTTAGTAAAAAAAAGTCATTGCTGAAAATTTTATTATATTTCGTAAAATTCAAGTGCCTTAAATTATTATTTTATTTGAAATTAGACTATTTGGTTAAAATTTCCTTTTTTTAGGTTTTAAATTCTTGTTTTTATCTCGAAAACTCAACTCTTTTTTTTTATTCTTATCTATTGGTGCAGAAGCTTTTTTGGCTTAATGAAAATTTCTTAATCTACAAATTTAACTATTCCATGTTTATTCATTAAATAAAATATTGATTAAATTCTTATTTTAGGGTTGAAAATTCAACGTTTTCTAAAGTCTTCGGATTTTTGTCTTAAAAAAATATAAAATTATTTATGACCTGGAAATGACAGGGAATTTTTTTTTGAAGTCAGGGAATTTTTTCAAAAGCGTAGTTATTTTTTTTTTAAATTGAAATATTAAATGGAATAACACATTCTTTTGTTTTAAATCAATTTTTTAACTGAAAGTTCAGATTATTAAGTTTATTCCAAGTGGAAGTTAAACTATTTTGTTGAAAATTTGTTTCTTGTTTTTTTGTTGTTGAAAAATTATTTTTGATTAAAAATTTTGATCTTCTGGACTGAAAATAATAATTTTTATAGAAAATTTAATGAATGTAATGAAATTAAATTCTTAGATTTGGTTGAAAATCCTTTTTTTAACTGAAAATTTAACTATTTAATTGTTATTTGACAATTTATCTTTTTAATTTAAAATTCATGTTTTTTATATAAAATTTGTCTTCTTTGGTAAACATTAATCTTCTATGTTGACAATTTATCTTTTTGTTTAAGATTCAACTAATTTTTTGTCTACTGGGCTAAATATTTTTTTTTATTTCTCAATTGTGAAAAGTTTCTGTTAATTTTTTAGCAATCTAATATAAATATTCAGCATTTTAGTTGAAAATTTATCTTTTTGGTTAAATATAAATTCAACTCACGTTGAAAATTTAATTTTTTTTTTAGAAATTAATTTGTTTTCTTGTTGAAAAATCGTCTTTCTTGGTAGAAAAAGTAATCGTCGTGTTTGAAAGTTCATTTCCTTGCTTAAAAAAATCAAGTATTCCAGTTAAATGTTGATCGTTTTATTAATTAATTCATCTTTTTGATTGAAAAAATCTGCTTTGTTAAAAGTTCAATTAAAAAAAATTTCCAAATGCATCTCTCTTTTCTTATAAAAAAAATTTTTTCAACTGAAAATTAAAATATTCCATTTTTTTTATTGAAAACTGATCTTTTTTAGTTCAAAATTCAATTATTTGTTAAAAAATTATTTCTATTGTTGAAAATTTAACTGTTTGAATAAGAATTAATGTTTTTTAAACTCCTTTTCTTAGAATTTAATTGAAAATTCAACTTTTTTTTGTTACAAATTTTTTTTCTCTCTTTGGTAGAAAAGTGATGTTTTTTTCTGAAAAAACTACTTGGTTAAAAGTTATATTAAATTCGTTTTCAAAATAAACCTGTTTTTTATAAAAAAATATTTTTTGAGCTGAAAATAAAAATGTTCAATTTTTTTTATTGAAAACTGATATTTTTTAGTTCAAAATTCATCTTTTTTTTTTAAAGTTGATCTTTTTCTGTTGAAAATATAACTGTTTGATTAAGAATTTGTATATTTTTTTGAAAACTCTTTTTGGTAGAAAAATAATATTGTTGTCTGAAAAAAGTACTTCGTTAAAAGCTAAACTAAATTAATTTTCAAAACAAACCTGTTTTTTCTTATAAAAAAATTTTTTAAACTGAAAATTAAAATATTCCCTTTTTTTAAT
Organism: Druon quercuslanigerum; assembly: GCA_010014905.2. Taxonomy (NCBI): domain Eukaryota; kingdom Metazoa; phylum Arthropoda; class Insecta; order Hymenoptera; family Cynipidae; genus Druon; species Druon quercuslanigerum. Next base: position 20,280 of record JAAAKG020135971.1, on the reverse strand, counting down.
TGAAAACTGATATTTTTTATTTTAAAATTCATCTATTTGTTTAAAAATTGATCTTTTTTGTTGAAAATTTAACTGTTTAATTAAGAATTAATGTTTTTTTAACATTTTTTCTTAAGAGTTTAATTGAAAATTTAACTTTTTTTGTTGAAAAAAATTTTTCCTCTCTTCGGTAGAAAAATAAGATTTTTGTCTGAAAAAAGCTACTTGGTTTAAAGTTAAACTAAATTTTTTTTAAATAAACCTGTTTTTTTTTATAAAAAATTTTTTTTTAACTGAAAATTAAAATATTCCATTTTTTTAATTGTAAACTGATCTTTTTTAGTTCAAAATTCATATATTTGTTTAAAAATTGATGTTTTTTGTTGAAAATTTAACTGTTTAATTAAGAATTAATGTTTTTTTAACATTTTTTCTTAAGAGTTTAATTGAAAATTTAACTTTTTTTGTTGAAAAAAATTTTTCCTCTCTTCGGTAGAAAAATAAGATTTTTGTCTGAAAAAAGCTACTTGGTTCAAAGTTAAACTAAATTTTTTTTAAATAAACCTGTTTTTTTTATAAAAAATTTTTTTTTAACTGAAAATTAAAATATTCCATTTTTTTAATTGAAAACTGATATTTTTTATTTTAAAATTCATCTATTTCTTTAAAAATTGATGTTTTTTGTTGAGAATTTAACTGTTTTATTAACAATTAATGTTTTTTCAACTCTTTTTCTTAGAATTTAATTGAAAATTCAACTTTTTTTGTTATAACATTTTTTTACTTTCTTTGGTAGAAAAATAATATTTTTCTCTGAAAATACATTTATTTGCTTAAAAATTCAAGAATTCCAGTTAAATGTTGATAGTTTTATTAATTAAATTATCTTTTTTATTGAAAATAAAACTGCTTGGTTAAAACTTAAATTCGTTTTCAAAATAAATCTGTATTTTTTATTTAAAAAAAATTGTTTTCTGACTGAAAATTTAAATATTCTGTTTGTGATTACTAACTGATCATTTATAGTTAAAAATTCGTTTATGTGTTTAAAAATTAATATTTTCTGTTGAAAGTTTAACTGTTTGATTGAGAGTTAATGTATTTGTTTGAAAACTCTTTTTGGTAGAAAAATAATCTTTTTGATTAAAAATAAAACTGCTTATTTAAAAAAATATTTTTTCTACTGAAAATTTAAATATTCCATCTGTGATTGAAAACTGATATTTTATAGTTCAAAATTCATCTATTTGTTTAAAAATTGGTCTTTTTTGAAAATTTAACTGTTTTTTTCGTAGAAAAATAATTAATATAATATAATAATAATTAAATTGAGTACACCGTAACCACACTATTTTACTTGAATATGCACTGCATTTTAAGTATAAGGAGAACATAAAAATTAGTTTGAATTCTTATTCAAATTGATAAACTTTAAAGACAAATTCAAGAAATTATTAATTGTTTGTTTAGCATCATTTGATTCATCTACCGTGCTAAAATATTTAAGGATATTTTGTCATATTAATTAAATTTGTAGAAACCAAAAAAAAAAGAAGATTATTTATAATAAACTTGGGAAAAATGATGACTGGAAAAAACAGCTGGAAAATGTGACACCCCTGTTTATTCGTATTTTTTTTTTGTCTTTTCTTTGAAACAGTATTTGGAATGGTAATCACGGTCGGTCAAGCGATTGTCTACGTGATGACTGGAATGTACGGAGACCCGGCAGAAATTGGAGCCGGTGTTTGTCTCCTGATCATCATTCAGTTATTCGTGGCCGGATTAATTGTCCTCTTGCTCGACGAGTTGCTTCAAAAGGGATACGGACTTGGAAGTGGAATTTCACTCTTCATCGCCACCAACATTTGCGAAACGATCGTCTGGAAGGCATTCTCGCCGGCTACAGTCAACACTGGTACGATTTAAAAAAAATTATAAAACGGGGTTTTTATATTGAGGCTTGACCGCTGGATTCGGAAAATGTTTCCAACTTTGATTTTAACCGTTTTTTTATATAATTAGTTTAATTTTGATTTTTTTTAAATTGGCATATCATTCAGTTTATAATGTGTAATTCAAAAATATTACACTTTAAAAATGTTCCATTCTAGATTTTTAATCCTAGATTTAAATATAAGAATTTTTGAATATAAATTAATTAATGAGTTTTAACATTAATTTATAATATCGAAATTCAAGATTTTGACTTAAAAGTTAATTTTTGTTAAATATACGAGTAAAATTGTAACGTTTAAAGTTTATTTTTGTTTAAGCTTTCAATATTTCATTTATAATAACTAATTTTAAATGAAGAGCCAGATATTTATAAATATTATTTAACTTCTCTTTTTCTTGATTAAAATTTTTTTAATTGCATGGTTAAAAAAAGGTATATTTTAGACTGAAATTTAATAAAAGCCTTTAATAACTTATATATTATTTAGAAGTTATTTTTAAATTAAAAATAGTTTATAAAGTTTTAATAGTGCGTTTAAAGTTTTTCAAGACTTTCCAATTTTAAGAGTTTAATTTTTAACGTTAAAATCTCGAAATTCTCAAATTAAAATGAACAACTGGGTTTTATCGGTAGAAAATTAATATATATTTTTTAAATTCTTCTTTTTCAGTAGGAAACTTGAACTTTTTGGTTGAGAATTCTTATATTTTGTAAAAAAAATTGTTCAGCTCCGTCAAAAATTCAATTTTTTTGTTTAAAATTCTGGAATTTTGTTACAAATTCGTCTTTTATAACGTAAATTAATCTTTTTGTTTAACAATTGATGTTTTTCAATGAAAAATTTAACTTTTTGGTTGAGAATTCTTGGATTTTATTGAAAAATAGTCTTTTTTGGTAGTAAAGTAATGTTTTTGTTTAAAATTGTCAAATTTTATTCAAAATTCGTTTTTTTTTCATAAAATTAATCTTCTTGTTTAAGAATTGATCTTTTTGGTTAAAAATGCATCTTTTTTGTTGCGAATTTAAATTTTTTGAGAATGTTTTAATTTTATTGAAAATTAGTCTTTTTTGGTAGTAAAAAAAACTTTTTCTTTAAATATTATCCTTTTTCAGTAAGAAAGTAACATGCTGGTTAAGAATTTTTTAACATTGTTAAAGATTGTTGGTTTTCAATTGAAAATTCAACTTTTTGGTTTAAAATTCTTGAATTTTGTTTGAAATTCTTCTTTTTTGGGAGTAAATTATTCTTTTTCTTCAAAACTTCATTTTTTTTTTTAGTTAAAAATTATAATCATTTGTTCGCAATTCTTGCATTTTGTAACAAATATGTCTTTTGTATTGTAAATTAACCTTTTTGTTTAACAATTGATGCTTTTCAGTTAAAAATTCAATTTTTTGGTTCACAATTCTTGAATTTTATTGAAAATTAGTCTTTTTTGTACGAAATTAATCTTTTTGGTTAAAAATTAATCTTTTTGGTTAAAAATTGATCTTTTTGGTTAAAGATGCATTTTTTTTTGTTAAAAAATGATCTTTTTGTTTAATAATGCATCTTTTTTTGTTGAAAATTTAAGTTTAATTAAGAATTTTGGAATTTTGTTAAAAATTCATTTTTTCCGGAACAAGATTAATCTTTTTTTTTTTTAATTCTTCTTTTTGTTAAAAATTTGACTTTTTGATTGAGAGCTCTTATATTTTATTAAAAAATGGTTTTTATCAGTAGAAAATTCAGCTTTTTGGATAAAAGTTCTTCTTTTACAGTAAGAAAGTTCAACATTTTCGTTGAGAATTTTTTAACTTTGTTAAAAATTGTTCTTTTTTAATTAAAAATTTAACTTTTTGGTATAAAATTCTTGAATTTTGTTTGAAATTCTTCTTTTTTGGTGGTAAAATAATCTTTTTCTTTAAAACTTCATTTTTTTAGTTCAATATTAAAAATATTTGTTCGCAATTCTTGAATTTTGTTACAAATTCGTCTTTTATATCGTAAATAAATCTTTTTGTTTAACAATTGATG
>JAAAKG020135971.1:0-16224 GCA_010014905.2 Druon quercuslanigerum | reverse complement strand
TTTGGTTTAAAATTCTTGAATTTTGTTTGAAATTCTTCCTTTTTGGTGGTAAAATAATCTTTTTCTTTAAAACTTCATCTTTTTTATGTTCAAAATTAAAATTTTTTGTTCGCAATTCTTGAATTTTGTTACACATTCGTCTTTTTTGAAGTAGATTAATCTTTTTGTTTAAAAATTGGTCTTTCTGTTAAGAAATCAACTTTTTGGTTTAACATAAAAATTATTTGTTCGCAATTCTTGAATTTTGTTTTAAATTCCTCTTTTTTACATTAAAAATTTCAACAATTTAGTTTCATTTTTTTCTCTCATGACTGAAAAATCTTTCTTAGTAGAAAATACAGTTACTATGTTAAAAAATTCCTCTTCTTTATTTGAAAAATTCTAATTAAGCTCTGTTCCCATTTGGGAAAATTAATATTTTTTATTCGCAAATAAAAGTATTTGGTTGAAAATTTATCTTCTTAGTCAAAAATTCATCTTTCTGGTTTGTTGTTAGAAATTAGGCAGGATTTCAAAGATATAAAATTATTTTTTGTAATTCCCCCATGAATTCTTCGAAATTTACTCAATTCTACTTAATTTAATGAATTTTTTTTTTTCATTTCATAAATATTTAATTGATCCTGAAGTCTTTGAAACTCATCTTGATTTCTTAGACATTTTCATTAAATTGTTTTAAATTAATTTGATGTTTTCTTTTAATTTTACAGAAATCAATGAAATTTTATTGATTAAAATTTTGTTTTTCAAATTTCTTTGAAATATTTTGGAATTTAAATTGAATTATCTTGTAGTCTGATGAATCTATCCTGAATTTGTTACCCTTTGTCCCTATATTTTATTCCATAAAATATAAATATTAAGTTGATAAATATTAAAAAATTTAATAAAAAAAATTGTCTTTGTTCAGGACGAGGAACTGAATTTGAAGGCGCTGTAATTGCACTTTTCCACCTTCTGGCCACAAGACAGGACAAAGTGCGCGCTCTTCGCGAAGCTTTCTACCGACAGAATCTTCCCAACTTGATGAATCTTCTCGCGACGATTCTCGTATTTGCTATAGTAATTTACTTCCAGGTAAGAATCAGTCTTTACACTTTTTTTTTTTTTCTTTTTTTTTATACCTTCCACACTCTTACCGTTCCATTGAGACAAAGCAATGGAATAGGCTGCGAATGGAAGGAGAGCCAAAGCAGATAAATTACATTAAAGAGTTTTTTTGTAATTGACTCTTTAATTCGCAATTCTGCAACAATTTCTCGATATTTTTTATTGACATTATCAGGGAAACCGGTTATAATAATTCTGTAGATTTTTAGAAGAGAAAAATCTATAAATTTTTATCAGTTTTAAGCATCTTAAAATGCAGATTTTAATAGTTGTATTAAAAATTATTAATTATAGCTTTGAAGAGTTATATTAATTGTCGGAATAATTTTTAAGTAAAAAATTACAACCAGCAATGTTTGACTGTTTATTTAAAATGAGCAATTATAAATCAAATATTCAAAACTAAAGAATTTGAAACTGATTTTTTTTTGGAACAGAAAATTGTAAATCGTTAAAATTTCTGAGAGCTAAATTTAAACTATAAATTATTGAATTTTTGTATATAAATTGCAGTTTAGCAAATATTCAAACCTAATTTAAAACTTGAAAAGATGTCAATATATTTAAAAGGAAATATACATTTTTGAAGATTTCGAAATACAATTTGGAAGCTTTAAAAAGATTTTGAAAGGATTGAAAAATAATATAAATTGTTCTCATGATTCCTGGAAAACTAAATGGTTTTTTAGTTTGATAATTTAATTATACCAAAATATTTTTTTAAACAAAAGCATATTTTAAGAAATGATTCACAGCTGAACAATTATTAATTTCGAACTAATTCTAGTAAGTTTAAGAGATATTTTTAAAAAAATTTGAACAAAAAATTTACAAGATTTCTAAAATTAAAAACAAAATCGAGAAGATTTTAAGGGAGTTTTTGTACTTTTCAGGATTTCTGAAAAGTTTGAGCAAAATTTTAAATTCTACATTTTTTAAGATAATAAAAAAATTCTTAAGATTTCTGGGAAATTTGAAACAATTTTTTATTTTGAAAAATTGATTTTAGCCGAATATTTAAAAATATTTTAAAACCAACACAAATTTAAATGAATAAATTACAATAAATAATTAATAATTTACATAAAATTCGAAGACGTTTAACAAAAATTTAAAAGTTTTTACATGATTTAAAAATATTTGCAAACTTTAAGAGCTTTCAACAAATTTAAACCAAAATGTAAATTTTGGAAGATTTGGAACAAAAATTTTAGAAGATTTTTAAGCATTTTTAAACGTTTAAAAGAAATAAATCAATTTTAATTTTAATAGTTTTTATTTTTTTTAAATTAGAATCATTTCAAATTATTTTTGAAATTTTTTAAAACCTCTATATATCTTTGACACTGCAAAATAAAATAAAGAAAATTGCCTTATTAAAAATCTTTTTAAAGATTCTGCTAAAATCATTTTTTTCAAATAAAGCTTATTTAAAATTGTTCCAGAAATCTAAGGGCACGTTTGATTAAAAGTTTGGGGAAAAATTCGGATCACTTTAAAAGATACATTTAGAAGATTTGAAAAAATTTCAAAAATAATTTAAAATTTGATAATATAAAGAAAATCTACATTTTTAAAGATTTCGTAGCTTTCTAAGGATTTTAAACGTTTTGTTTTTTTGTTTGAAAGAAACATTAATCTTAAAATAATATTTTAAAAGATTGAAAGTAAATTTTGATATATTAATAGCAATTGAAAAATTATTTATTTTTAATGCCCTTAATTATTTTTTAAGCGAAATTGTTGAATTTTTAGGAATAAAAAACAATTGATCACTTCTTATTTGTACACAAAATTTGAATTGTTTTTAATTAATAGTTTAAAAATTGATTTTTTAAGTTGATAATATTCAACTCTTTGATTGAGAATTAATGTTTTTTTTTAATCGTCTTTTTAATTTAAAATTCATGTATTTTCTGTGAAATTCGTCTTCGTTTATACAAATATTTAGTTGAAAAATTATTTTTGCTGGAAATTTTGACCTTTTGATATAAATCAATCTTTGGGGCTGAAAATAATTTTTAGTTTTTAGTTGAAAATTCGTCGCTTTGGTTGACAATGCATTTTTTCACTGAAAATTTAACTAGTCAATTGTTACTTGACAATTTATCTTTTTAATTTAATTTAAATAAATTTAATTTAATTGTCTTTTTGTATTTGATAATCCAAATATTTCGTTGAACATTCATATATTTTTAATTTTGACTAATTTTTTGTTTAAGAATAATTTTTTCAACTAAAAATTCAACTATTCCATTTTTGTTTTAAAAGTGATATTTTTTAATAGAAAATTCAGCTATTTCTTTTGAAAATTGATCTTTTTCAGTTGAAAATTCAACTCTTTGATTAAAAATTAATGTACTTTTTTTTAAACATTTTGGTGGTAGAAAACATTGATCATTTTAGTTAAAAATTCATTAGTTTGGTTAAAAATTTACCTGTTTAGTTAAAAGTGGGTCTTCTTTAATTGAAAATTCAATTTTTTGGTTAAAAATTCATGTATTTATTTAAAATTCATTTATTTGTGATAAAGATTGATAATGTTCGGTACAAATTTATTAGTTTGGCTGGAAATTTAACTGTTTAGTTAAAAGTGGGTCTTATTTAATTGAAAATTCAACTTTTTTTGTTAAAAATTCATATATATCCTTTAAAAATCGTCTTTCTTGCTAGAAAATTAATCGTCTTGTTTAACAATTCCTTTTTTTTACTTGAAAATTCAAGTATTGCAATGAACTATTGATCATTTTAATAATTAATTCATCTTATTGGTTACAAATTTACCTATTTAGTTAAAAATGTGTAGTTTTAAATTCAAAATTCATCTATTCCAGATAAAGCTTTATCATTTTAGTTAGAAATTTAATGTTTTGGTTGAAAATTTAACTAGTTAGTTAAAAATGGTTCTTTTTAAATTTTAAATTCAATTTTTTTTTAAACTCATATATTTAATTTAAAAATCGTCTTTCTTGTTAACTATTTGGGTAAAAGTTAAATTTGTTTAAGAAATAAATCTGTTTTTTTTTTGTGTGTAAGAATAATTTTTTCAACTCAAAATTTAACTATTCCATTTTTGGTTGAAAAGTGATATTTTTCAGTTGAAAATTCAACTCTTTGAATGAGAATTAATGTATTATTTTGAAAAATCGTCGTTTTAATTTAAAATTCATGTATATTCTATGAAATTCGTTTTTGGTTGGTAAAAATGATTCTTGTATTCCATTTTTGTTTGAAACTTGATCTTTTTTAGTTTGAAGTTCAACTATTTTGTTGAAAAATGGTCTTTTTGTATTTGATAATACAAATATTTCGTTGAAAAATCATGTATTTTTAATCTTTATGTTAATTTTTTTGTCTAATACTTATTGCAAAATTGAAATCTTTTCTCAAATATTCAACTTTTGGATTAAAATTTATCTGTTCTAGATAAAGAATTATCATTTTAGTTAGAAATTTAATAGCTTGGTTAAAAATTTAACTAGTTAGTTAAAAATGGTTCTTTTTAAATTTTAAATTCAACTTTTTTCTTTGAAGATTCATATATTTAATTTAAAGATCGTCTTACTTGCTAGACTATTCGGGTAAAAGTTAAATTTTTTTTTAAATACATCTGTTTTTTTGTATAAGAATAATTTTTTAACCGAAAATTTAACTATTCCATTTTTGGTTGAAAAATGATATTTTTAGTTGAAAATTCAGCTATTTTTTAAAAAATTGATCATTTTCAATTGAAAATTCAACTGTTTAGTTAAAAGTGAGTCTTCTTTAATTAAAAATCCTAGTTTTTTTGTTCAGAATTCATATCTTTAATTTAAAAATCCTATTTCCTGCTAGAAAATTAATTTTCCTGTCACTTTAGTAATTAATTCATCTTTTTGGTTAAAAATAAAACTATTTGGTTAAAGGTTGAGTTAAATTTAGTAAAAAAATAAATTTGTTTTTTTGTGTAAGAATAATATAACAGAATATTTAACTATTCCATTTTTGTTTGGAAATTAATACTTTTTTTAGTTCAAAATTCAGCTATTTCTTTGAAAATTGATCTTTTTCAGTTGAAAATTGAACTCTTAATTAATGTATTTTTTTTTAAAACGTCTTTTTGGTAGAAAATGAATCATTTTGGTTGAAAATTCAGCTATTTCTTTGAATATTTATATATCATTTTAAAAGTCCAAATTTCTGCGTGAAAAGTTAGGAATTTGAAGCGGTTCAAGTTCAGTTTTAATACAGTACTCACGTTATTTTACCTATTTATGCACTAAATTTTAAGTACAAGTAGATAAAATAAAAAAGTGTTTTTCAATTTTTATTCAAATTCATGAACTTTAAAGAGACAAATTCGAGAAATGACTAATTATGTTTTTAGCATTATTTAATTATTGATTTAGTTTGTCGCGCTACTGAAGTACTTAATAATATATTTTAATATTAATTAAATTCCTATAAAATAAAAAGGGACATATTATTTGTAATAAACTCGCGAAAAATCATACCTGAAAAAAGCCTGGAAAATGTGAGGGAATTTTTGTGCAGGATTTGATCAGATACTCTGTTGTTATTATTATAATTAATGAATAAATTGTTGTTTTCGGCAGGGCTTCCGTGTAGATCTGCCAATCAAGTCAGCCAGATACAGAGGACAGCAGAGCAGTTATCCAATAAAACTCTTCTACACGAGCAATATTCCAATTATTCTTCAGTCGGCTCTGGTCTCAAATTTGTACGTAATCTCGCAGATGTTGGCGGTGAAATTCCAGGGAAATCTTATAGTAAATCTCCTTGGAGTGTGGTCGGACGTGAGTGGAGGCGGGCCAGCAAGATCGTATCCGGTCGGTGGTTTATGTTATTATCTCTCGCCACCCGAATCAGTTGGACACATTCTTCAGGATCCTGTTCACGCGATGCTCTACATTCTCTTTATGCTCGGATCTTGCGCCTTCTTCTCCAAGAGCTGGATTGAAATTTCTGGAAGCTCTGCTAAAGATGTAAGTTTTTTTTCTTTTCTTTCTTTCTTTCTTTTTTTTTTAATACGACATTTTTCTTTTTTATGTATTAAAATGGAGTAGGTCACTATTTAATTAAAGTTAAAAAGCATTTAAAAATGCAGATTTTACTGGTTATATTGAATCATTAATTATTAATTCACATCTTATTAACTGTATTCAATTTTTAAATAAATTTGAATTTTTTAAAATAAAATCTTGAGGCTTTTTCATGATTAAAAATATTTTTATTTGTAAGTAACTTAAAGAGATATCTAGAAGATGTGAAAATAATTTAAAAAAATAATTATAAACTTGAAAAAATTTAAAAAGCTTTAAAAGACAATTAAAAAGGAAGATTCTTATTTTGCAGGATTTATGAAAAGATTGAGGATTTATGGGAAATTTTAAATCATTTCTTATTTTGAAAAATTGTTTTTAGCAGAATATTTTTAAATATTCTCAAAGAAAAACAAATTTTGATAAATTTAGAGAAAATTCGAGTACGTTTAACATAAATTCAAAATTTTTTATTAGATTGCACAGGAAAAATAAATATGGTTTTTTTATTTTGAAAAATTAATTTTAAGAGAATATTTCAAAAGATTTACAACATTTAAAAAAAATAATCTGGAAGATTGTAAGGGAATTTTTTTAATTTTGCAGGATTTACTAAAAGTTTTAGAAAGAATACGAATCATTTTGAAAGATATATTTATAAATTTTGAAAAATTTTCGAAAATGTATTAAGATTAGTCGAAAAAATATTTTCTACTTTTTTTTATTTTGAAAAATTGATTTTAGCACAATATTCCAAAATATTTATTAACAATTATTAATTTATATAAAATTTGAGTACATAAAAATAAAATATAAAATTAGAAGATTATTAAGCATTTTAAAATGTTCCAACAGAATCACTAAATTTTGTTAAGGTGCATAAGAAAAATGAATATGATTTTTTATTATGAAAAATTAATTTCAAGAGAATATATATTTTAAAAAAGATTTTTTAAGATTTCGAACAAAATAATTTAAAGATTTTTAATCATTTTAATAGATTTCAAAAGGAAGAAACTTTTTTTTTTGTGAAAATCCCTATGCAAATTGCAAATGATTTTTATTTTGAAAAAATTAATTTTAAGAAAATATTTCAAAAGAATTCTGAATTTTCTCAAAATTCTTTTGACTGTTTCTAAATTATCTTGCCTTATTTCGAATAATCTTGAATTATTTTTAAATTGCTCTAATTTTACTCAAATCAAAGGAATATTTTGAATTTTTTTCAATTTATTTGGAATTCGTCGGGGCATCCTAATTTCATCCTGATATCCTTCGAATTTTTCTAAATTTAATTTAATTTGTCTAAATTTACTCCAAATTGAATGAATTTAATTCATTTATTAAAATAGTTTTAAATTACTTGATTTCTCTAGAAAGTTTGAAAAATGTACCTTAATTGTTGGTTTTTTAAAAATGTTCAATAGAAAGTTTTTTATTAAAAAAATTGTATTTCATTTCAACAAAATACATATATTTATCTACCAAATAGTTTAATTTTCGACTGAATTTTGTATGTTTCATTTTTTATATCTATTTTTTTTTCGTTTCTAAAATTTTAAACGAATTTTTTGGAAAAGCGTTTAATTTTGTAGAAAATAATTGAATTTTATACGACAATTTAAAAATTTTCAAGTCAAATATTCTATAAATCAGTTAATTTTTTAACCGGAGAATAAAAAGTTTCCACAAAAAAGTTAATTTACAATCAGTCAGTTGAGTTTTTTAACCAATAAGAAATTCATTAAATTTACAGGCGCCTCTGACACTATTTTTCCAGTATTTAAATAAAAAAATATATTTTCAATAAGAAAAAAACTAATTTTAACCCAAAAAATGTAATGAAAGCGATTATGATATAAATATTTTTAATTCTTTTCAATTAACTAGATTTTTTGAAAAATTTACACCTTGGATTTAATTTAATTTTACGCAGTTCTTGTTCCATTTCCGTAAAATCCATCTAAATTCGCTCAAATTTTATTCAACTATTTTTTTTTTTTTTTAAACATTAAATGTAATTTATTTTATTTTTAACATTTTGTTCAATGCACTCAAATTCTGAAAAATGTCACCAAAGTCTTTTGAATTCTTTGAAATCTTTTAAATTTCTTACAATTTTATTGTAATGAATAGAATATTTTGTATCTTTTTCAATTTATTTAGAATTTACTCGAAATTCATTGAAATATCTTCTTTTTGTTAATTCTTCTAACTCAACTTAATACTTGAATTCTTAGGAATTTCATAAAACAAAATTTGAACTCCATCGACTTTTTCCACATAATGAATTTTTTAAATATATACTTCAAGGATTTGACGAGATTTTAAAGGAATGCAGAATTTTTAAAAACTCAAATATTTTAAGCGATTGAAGAAAGTTTAAGGGTTTTGAATGAAAATTTAGTCAATTTTGAAAGATTTTAAATGATTTTAAAGAAGTTTAAGGAAGTTGAAACAAAAATCGGAGGAGTTTAAGGATTTTCAAGAAATTACAGGATTTCTAATTTTTAATTTTTAATTTTAATGATTTTTTTTAAAGGATTTAAACATAATTCAAAATGATCCAAGGATTTACGAGAGATTTTACTGTAAGATTGTAAATAAATTTAATTGTTTGAAATTTACTCTCTTTTGTTAATAATTTATTTCTTTTGTTGAAAAGGGATCTATTTGATTGAATTTTTGGCCGAAAATTTAACTTTTTTTCTGAAAATCCGATTTTTTTTTATTATGAGTTAAATTTATAACGGAAAATTCAACTATTCTAATTTTGGGTTGGAAATTTGCCTTTTTGAATGGAAATTCAACAATTTGATAGAATTTTGATATCTTTTATTCAAACATTATACTATTTTTTTGATAATTCATAGGAATAGGTATACAATTTATCTATTCCAGCCGAAGATTCATCATTTTAGTTGAAAATTTAACCGTTCCATTTTGTGTAGAAAATTGTCCTTCACTAGTTCACAATTTAACAATTTGGGTTTAAATTTATTTTTTTTAAGTAAAAGTTCATTATTTTTGTTCAAAATTTACGTGATTTGTTTTAAAAAATAGACTTTTTCGCCGAAAACGACTTTTTTGAAAGTTAATCTTTGGTTTCTTTTTCTGTAAATGAAAAGGAATTTTTGACCGAAAATTTAACTATTTTTGGATGAAAATTGATATTTTTTGATAAAAATTCAAATGTGTATTTAAAAATTGATATTTTTTATTCAAAAATCTTAATATTTTTTTGAAAATTCATAGAAATAGGTGTAAAATTCAAATATTCCAGAAAAGGATTCATCATTTTAGTTCAAAATGTAACAGTTTGGACTTTTTTGGTAGAAAATGATTTTTTTTCTTTGAGATTTAATCTCCTTGTTTTTTTTTTGTGAATGAAAAGGAATTTTTGACCGAAATATTAACTATTTTTCTGATCTCCTGATTTTTTTTATTGATAATTAAATTTTTAACGGAAAATTCAACTATTTTTGGTAGAAAATTGATATTTTTGAAAGAAAATTCATAGGAATAGGTACAAAATTTAAACATTCCAGATGAAGATTCATCATTTTAGTTCAAAATGTAACAGTTTGGATGTAATTTGGTCTTTTTCAAAGAATAGACTTTTTTGGTAGAAAATGATGTTTAAAATATATTTATTTTGTTGACAATTCGTAATTTTTGGTTGAAAATTCAACTGATTGGTTGTAAATGAAGTTTTTGGTTGAAAATTGATATACTTGGGTTGAAAATTCAACTGTTTTATAGACAAAAATCGACGTTTGTAAAAAATTTGTTTTTTTCTTATTGAAAATTAATTTTCTTTAAACAAAATTTATGTAATCCATTTTTTAAAGGTTTAAAAATTCTACTATTAAGTTAAAAATTTTAAAAACAAAAACAATATACACTAAAAATTATTCAAATAAAATTGGAACTAACAAGACATCCGTTGTTCAAAGTATTTAGTAGAAAATTAATGTTTTTGGTTGAAAATTAAACTATTTGGTAGAAAATATGTCTATTTTGTTGAAATTTTGTACTTTTTTTGTAACAGTACATTTTTTCTTATAAATAAAACTGCATTGTTAAAGCTTGATCTGTTTTAGTTTAGGATTCGAGTATTTTATTAAAAATAAAACTATTTGTTTAAAATATATTTATTTTGTTCACAATTCATAATTTTTGGTAAAATAAATCAATTTTTGGTTGAAAATTCAACTGATTGGTTTTATGGACAAAAATTCGATAAAATTAAACGGATTTGGTGGAAAATTCGGTTTTTTCTTATTAAAAAATTAATTTACATTTTTTGTTTGTTTAAAAATTATGCTATTGAGTTAAAAATTTTAGAAACAAAAAAATATAAAATAGAAGATAATAAAATAAAATTAGGTAGAAAATTAATGTTTTTCGTTGAAAATTAAACTATTTGTTTAAAATATATTTATTTTGTTCACAATTCATAATTTTTGGTAAAATAAATCAATTTTTGGTTGAAAATTCAACTGATTGGTTTTATGGACAAAAATTCGATAAAATTAAACGGATTTTGTGGAAAATTCGGTTTTTTCTTATTAAAAAATTAATTTACATTTTTTGTTTATTTAAAAATTATACTATTGAGTTAAAAATTTTAGAAATAAAAAAATATAAAATAGAAGATAATAAAATAAAATTAGGTAGAAAATTAAACTATTTGTTTAAAATACATCTATTTTGTTGTAAATTTTTTATTTTTTTGTAAAAAATACATTTTTGTTTTTGATAAATAAAACTGCATAGATAAAAATTGACCTCTTTCAGTTTAGGATATCAGTATTTTGTTAAAAAGTAAAAACTATTTGGTAGAAAGTATATTATATTTTTAGCATTATTTAAGTATTTATTTAATCTATCGCGCTGCTGAAATATTGAAGAATATCTTGTAATAAACTCGCGAAAAATCATAGCTGAAAAAAACCTGGAATCGTGAGGGAATTTTTTTGCAGGATTTGAGTAGACACCCTGATTCCGTTACTTTGACTTATTTTATTATGATTTTAATTTAGCAGCGCCCTTTTCAATTTGAGGCGCGATAATTTTTCCCTAGAAATTTAAATAATATTAATTATTATTATTATTAATAAAGATAGAAAATTTGATGGAAGTTTAATAAAAATGCCCTCTTTTGAATGATTAATTTGCAGGTTGCGAAGCAGTTGAAGGACTCGCAGATGGTGATGCAGGGACACCGGGAAAAGTCTCTGATCCACGAACTGAATCGTTATATCCCGACGGCAGCGGCTTTCGGCGGACTCTGCATAGGAGCGCTCTCGGTTCTTGCCGATTTCCTCGGCGCCATTGGCTCCGGGACCGGAATCCTCCTCGCCGTGACAATTATCTACCAATACTTTGAGATCTTCGTCAAGGAGCAAAGTGAAATGGGTGGCATGAGCACACTCCTCTTCTAAGCTCAAATTTGTCCGATATATAGACTTTGAAAAGTGACTTTTTCAACTCCCAGAACTGATGAAATTAATAATTTATTATTATTATTATTATTATTATGAATCAAGAACGAAGACGACGAAGATGACGCTGTCTGTCTCTCTCGATTTTTCCACCGTAGCAGCAGCGAGGGTCTCTTCATTATATTCTAGGAGTTTAGAATTTAATTTATTTTTTGGCACGTCCTCACATATCGCTATGTGATTATTCTTGGCTCGACGAGTCTCTAGCAAATTTAAATGTTCCAAGACTCTTTTTTTTTTTCTTTTTTTTTTTTAATTACTCATCTTTACGAAATTGTTTTTTCTCCGATACATAATTATTGATATGCAAGAGAGAAACGTGGAGGTGTGAGAACGCCGAGAAAAATGTACAAAGGAGGTGGGCGTTTAGGGAGGTAGGGGAGGGAGGGAAAGTGGGCCTCGATATTCCTACTTAATTTTTAAGGCGCTCGAGACAACACTACTTTCGAGCTATGATTGTTAATAAGAAAGACTCTGTGAGTGAGTGATGATGATGATGATGATGATATTATTATTGTTTATCACTTTCTTCCTTTTCTTTTTTTTTTTCTTCTTCATATAGGTACACCGAGCATCATCATTCCTGTATTATTATTATTGTTAAAGATTAACGATTAACGATAACTGCAGCGTAAATTAATAATTGGGCTCCTCCTCGAGTTGTGTGGACAGTGAGTGGTTTAGATTTTTAATTTTAACGATAACGATAAAACCAAGCAAACCGACCGGACGACTCGAGCAGAGATTAGTTTCCGAATGAAAATTCCGACCGTTTAAGATTACTACTACATAGATATGTTAAGATCGATCTCTTGTAATCTCCAGGAGAAACAGCTTTTATAAAAAGTTCAAACTACTCTCTCGTCTTTTTCTTGCCTGCAACCGTAAATTTCTTTTTGAGTTTTAATTGCAGTAAAATTCAATTTTTTAGTATTTTAACAGTTTTGGGCAATTTAGGAAAGTTTCCTCTTCGAAATGAAAAAAGAAGAATGAATCTTTTTTCTGAATTATAATACAAAAATTTTGCTACATTATATTCAGTGCGAAAGTATATTTTTTTTAGTTAAACATTCAATTACTTGCGGTCAGATGTTGAAATCTTTTGTTAAAAATTGATTTTGTTTGTTGAAAATGATTTTTCTTTTTTTAGCTAAAAATGAAACTAAATTTAAAAAAGGTTCGTTCAGACTTTGATGTTTAACGGAAAATTCAATTGTTATATCTTTGGTTGAAATTTTTACTTTTTTAAATGCAAATTCAACTATTTGATCAAAAATTTAGATTTTTTATTCAAACGTAAAAACTATTTTACCTCTTTTTAAATATGTAACTAATTTCTTCAAAATCATTTTAATAACTAGATTTTTAACGGAAAATTCAACTATTCTAATTTTGGTAGGAATTTTAACTTTTTTAAATAAATAATTCAACTGTTTGATTAAAAATTGATATTTTTTATTCAGAAATTAAACTATTTTTTTTTTAAATTCATCAGTTTGGTTTAAAATGTATTGCTTTCGTTTAGAGATTCATTATATTAATTGCAAATTCATCTCTTTTTGAATATCTAACTAATTTGTTGAAAATCATTTTGATAACTAAATATTAAACTGAAATTTTAACTTTTTTAAATAAAAATTTAACTATTTGATTAAAAGTTTATTTTTTTCGTTAAGGGATTCATTATTTTCATTGCAAATTCATCTCTTTCTAAGTATGTAACTAATTTGCTCAAAATCATTTTGATAACTAAATATAATAAGTTAAAATTCTAAATTACAGTTAAAATTTTAAAAGTTAAACTGAAAATTCAACTATTATATTTTTGGTAGAAATTTTAACTTTTTTAAATAAGTAATTCAACTATTTGATTTAAAATTGATATTTTTTATTTAGAAACTAAATTATTTTTTTCAAAATTTATTTTTTCTTTTCATAGATTCATTTTATTAATTGCAAATTCATCTCTTTTTGAATATCCAACTAATTTGTTCCAAATCATTTTGATAATTAAATTTAAAAAGTTAAACTTTTAAATTACAGTTTAAATTTTAAAAGTTAAACTAAATTTAACTAATTATAGTTAAAAATCCAATTTATCCCGGTAAGAATTAGATTTTTAACGGAAGATTCAACGATTCTATTTTTGGTGGAAATTTTAACTTTTTAAAATGAAATTTCAACTATTAGATTAAAAATTGATATTTTTTATTTGGAAATTAAACTATTTTTTTGAAAATTCATCAGTATGGTTTGAAATTTATTTTTTCCCTTTAGAGATTCATTACTTTAATTGCAAATTCGTCTCTTTTTGAATATGTAACTAATTTCTTGAAAATCATTTTAATAACTAAATTTTTAACGGAAAATTCAACTATTATATTTTTGGTAGAAATTTTAACTTTTTTAAATAAATAATTCAACTGTTTGATTAAAAATTGATATTTTTTATTTAGAAATTAAACTATTTTTTTGAAAATTTATTTTTTCTTTTTAGAGATTCATTATATTAATTGCAAATTCATCTCTTTTCGAATATATAACTAATTTGTTGAAAATCATTTTGATAACTAAATATTAAACTAAATTTAAAAAGTTTAAATTCTAAATTACAGTTTAAGCTTTAAAAGTTAAACTAAATTTAATTAATTCCAGCTAAAATTCCGATTTTTTTCATTAAGAATTAGATTTTTTACGGAAGATTCAACGATTCTATTTTTGGTGGAAATTTTGACTTTTTTAAATGAAAATTCAACTATTTTATTAAAAATTGTTATTTTTTATTTGGAAATTAAACTATTTTTTTAAAAATAAATCAGTTTGGTTCAAAATTTATTGCTTTCATTTAGAGATTCATTATATTAAATGCAAATTTATCTCTTTGAATATCTAACTAATTTGTTCAAAATCATTTTGATAACTAAATTTAAAAAGTTAAAATTCTAAATTACAGTTTAAAATTTAAAAGTTAAACTAAATTTAACCAATTCCAGTTGAAAATCTGATTTTTTCCGGTAAGAATTAGATTTTTAACGGAAAATTCAAAGATTCTATTTTTGGTGGAAATTTTAACTTTTTAAAATGAAATTTCAACTATTAGATTAAAAACTTATATTTTTCATTTAACAATTAAACTATTTTTTTCAATTCATCAGTTTGGTTAAAAATTTTTTTTTTCGTTAGGAGTTTCATTATTTTAATTGCAAATTTATCTCTTTTCGAGTATCTAATTTCTTGAAAACCATTTTGCTAACTAAATATTAAACTAAATTTAAAATAAAAAATTACAGTTCAATGCTAAAAGTTGAACTAAATTTAACTAATTTCAGTTGAAAAACCGATTTTTCTATTAAGAATTAGATTTTAAATGGAATATTCAACGATTTTATTTTTGGTTGATATTTTCATATTTTGAAAATTAATCAGTTTGGTTTAAAATTTATTTTTTTCGTTTGGAGATGTGTTATTCAAATTGCAAATTCATCTCTTTTTGAATACGTAACTAATCAGTTGAAAATCATTTTGCTAACTAAATATTACACAATTTTAACTTTTTTAAATAAAAATTCAACTATTTGATTAACAATTGATATTTTTTAATTAGAATATAAACTATTTTTTTGAAAATTTATCAGTTTGGTTTAAAATTTATTTTTTCCTTTAGACATTCATTATTTTAATTGCAAATTCATTTGTTTTCGAATAAGTAACTCATTAGTTAAACGTCATGTTGCTAACTAAAATTAAAATAAAAAATTACAGTTGAAAATTCTATTTTTTCGTTAAGATTTAGATTTTTAACGGAAAATTCAACTATTTTATTTTTGGTAGAAATTTTAACTTTAAAATGAAAATTCAAATATTTTATTAAAAATTAATATTTTTTATTTGGAAATTAAACTATTTTTTTTAACTTCATCAGTTTGGTTTAAAATTTATTTTTTTTCCTTCAGAGATTCATTATTTAAATTGCAAATTCATCTCTTTTTGAATACGTAACTAATTAGTTGATAATCTTTTTACTAACTAAATATTAAACTAAATTTAAAATAAAAATTTACTGTTTAAATTTTAAAAGTTAAACTAAATATAACTAATTATAGTTGAAAATCCGATTTTTTCGATAAGAACTAGATTTTTAACGAAAAATTCAACGATCCGGATCAATCTTTATCCGGAATAGATAAATTTTAATCAACAAGATGAAGTTTGGGAAAAGATTTCAATTTTTCAACAAGCAGTAGACAAAAAAATACATGAATTTTTAAAGAAATATTTGCATTATCAAATACAAATCAATTTTTCAACAAAATGGTTCAAATTCAAATTAAAAAAGATCAAGTTTCAACCAAAAATAGAATACCAGAATATTTTTACCAACAAAAACGAATTTCATAGAAAATACATGAATTTTAAAATAAGATGCTAAATTATGAAACAACAATTGAATAGTTAAATTTTCTGCTAAAAAAATTCCTTTCAACCAAAGCAACGAATTTCCAACCAAAAATAATTTATCAATTAAATATTAAATAATTATACTTTCAGTAAAAAATCAATTTTCA
>JAAAKG020135970.1:0-13359 GCA_010014905.2 Druon quercuslanigerum | reverse complement strand
TTCGAAACGCCCCACGTTTACAACAATCCGAGGTTTTTCGGTCCCGAATCTTATAACAATCCGGGGTCGGAGTGTACATGACATTTTTATTTAGAAACATACATTTTTTGTTATTATCCCTCAAAGAGAGTCAGGGGACGTCCATTATGATATTTTATAGCATCTCCGAATTCAGTTTTCAAAAATTTTCGTTCTTGTATAAAAAAAGACGGGGTCTGTACCCGATTAACCACACGACGAAGTATCTTGAAGTTTGCAAACTTTTTTTCTAACGGCAAAACAAAAAATAAGCAACGCTAATTTCAAGATGGCTTAGTTAGTTATAGTTTCAAGGTAGTTTTAATATAGTTTCAGAATACTAATAGAAAATGGCGCGATTCACTTTTTAATAATTGGATTGACAAATTTAGTTGTTATCTTGAAATACCAATGCCAATGAATTCAGTTTACATTATGTATAGTAATAGCATGTGTCTATTGAAAAAATTATAATTCACGCATTTTTCTACTTTAGAGATTGTTAATATTTTTTCGTTGATTTTAAATTATTAAAAAATAAAACATTAGTTCAAAGTTACTGCAATTTTAATTCAATTGAAGTTAAATTAAAACCATCTTGATTAAAAAAAAACATAATGATAAAAAACCACATACGTCATTATAAAATTTAAACGAGAGACTGTTTCTCTATTAGAAAAATAATAAACAAATAATAAAAAATAAAGGATAATATATATATATAAATAATAATGCCAATAAAGTAATAAATTACAAGTCAGAACCTAAGCGCAATCATGTTATACACATTTGAAGAAGTTAATGACTTTTTAATATTTACTTTCAAAGTCAACTTTCTCGTCACCTTTTAATATTGACCAATTTTTACAGGCATCGGTATATAATAGTAGGTACATCATTATAATACGAATATGGAACATCTAAAAAATATTCCTAATATTTGGAAACAAAATTATTAATAAACAAAATAACCCAAATTTGCTGGAATTAGAATTTTTTAATAAGTTAGTAATTAGAGACCAAACATTTTTTAAATTGAATTATTTTTTGTTTCTCTCAGTGCCTTCTTCTTTAAAAGAAACAGACTAACGAAAAAAGCTACTGCGAATGTAGCATTGTGGAAATGTAGTAATTCTCTAAAATTGAGCGTTATGTATCATGTGCGGCTATAAGATGGAAACTGTTTAAATCATTTTTTTACTTTTTAATTCCTTTGTTCCATCTTATTCTAAACAGTATCTATTCAAATAAATTAAAAATAATGATATAATTAAAAAATATATTGGTTTTAAGGGAACGATTTATTTCATTTTGACTTTAGTGTTTCAAAATATCCTCTTATTTTATCGTATGATAAATTAATGTTGAGCGTTATTGGAGATTTTATAAAAAAATATTGCGCGAAAATAGTAATCATCACACACTATTATTTTTGAATCCGAAATATTTAAAAAATGGCCTTTCAGTTAAATTAATTTTTATTTCGAAACAGAAATTGTGCATGAATTTTTACGCATTTGTGTCACAAATTGATAAGGATTCATTCGATGTAGAGGAATTTATCAAAGAAATTGCTATTCAATTATAAATATTTGGATTTCGCCATTTTTATGCAAGAAAAATAATTTTTTTGAAATTCTTTCTGAATTTTCATAGAATCTCTATTTAGACTTTCTTAGGGACTGAATAAAAATTAAAGGAAAGCAGAGAAATATGAGCAAAAAAGCAAGGTAGGAGGAAACACACTTTTTTCGTAAAAAAAAGGCAAAAGCCTTCATTTTTTGTCCGATTATTATTGGTTTTTAAATCAAAGCCATTTAATTTGAATTTAGGTTTCCCTTAATCATTTTAAAGTGGAGACGCAGTCGAAAATTTCAGAATAGCCCGAAACTTTGAGCATTATTCAAAATAAATTTGATTAATAATTCATTGTTTAAACACTTGATTATGTTAACTTTAAATAATTATTTACCTAATTGTAATTTGGAAACATGGCATAACTAAAAAAAATGAATCTTTAAATAAAAAGATTAACTTTTTATCCAAAAAATGAGTTTTTAAGAAAAGTAAAGAATTTTCAACTAAAAAATATGAATTTTTAAAACAAAAAGAATAATTTACCACAAAAAAGACGAACTTTTATCAAAATTCAAGAATTCGCAAACAAAAAGTAGAATTTTAAAAAAAGAAAGAATTTTTTAATTTTTAAAAAATTAGATAAAATTTAAAACCTATTTGTTAAATTTTTAAATGAAAAGAATAATTTTCTACCGAAGGAAGCGAATTTTGATCAAGATCCAAGAATTCTCAAACAAGAAGATGAGTTTTTAAGATAAAAAGAAAATAATGTCTTAGTTCTTAAGAAAGTAGTTCAACTTTAAAACATTGTTAGGTTTTTAATCTTAAAAAATAATTATATACCGAAAAAGAAGGAATTTTGGAAAAAATTCAAGAATTCTGAACCAGAAAGTTGATGTTTTAACTAAAAAAAGATGCATTTTTAAATAAAAAGATTAATTTACTACAAAAAGACGAATTTTGGTCAAAATTCAAGAATTCGCAAACAAAAAGTAGAATTTTTGACAACAAAATTTTTAACCAAAAAGATGAATCTTTGAATAAAAAGATTAACTATTTGCTGTAAAAAAAGAGTTTTTGAAAAAATTAAAGAATTTTCAACTTAAAAATGAATTTTCAACTAAAAACGATAAATTTTTTAACAAAAAGAATAACTCACTGCAAAAAAGACGAATTTTTATCAAAATTCAAGAATTCGCAAACAAAAAGTAGCATTTTTAAAGAAGAAAGAATTTTTTAATTTTTAAAAAAGTTGTTGAAATTAAAAGCCTAGTTGTTAAGTTTTTAACAAAAAGATTAATTTTCTGTTGAAGGAAACGAATATTGATCGAAATCCAAGAATTCTCAAGCAAAAAGATGATTTTTTAAGAAAAAAATGAATTTTTGACCAAATTCAAGAATTCTGAACCAGAAAGTTTATTTTTTAAATAAAAAAAGATGCACTTTTATACTAAAAAAAAATTTGCTACAAAAAAGACAAATTTTTATCAAAATTCAAGAATTTGCAAACAAGAAATAGAATTTGTAACAATGCATTTTTTTAACCAAAAAGATGAAATTTTAAACAAAAAGAATTATTTTCTATCGAAAAAGAAACAATTTTTAACAAAATTCAAGGATTTTCTACCAAAAATTTGATTTTTTTTAACTAAAAAAGAAAGAATTTTTAAACCAAAGTATTAATGTACTACAGAAAAGATCAATTTTTATCAAAATTCAAGAATTCGCAAGCAAAAAGTAGAATTTTTAACAATAAAATTTTTAACCAAAAAGGTTAATTTAAAACCAAAAAAGACAAATTTACAATAAAATGAAAGAATTCTTAAACAATAAGTTGAAATTTTAACTAAAAAAATAAATTTTTGAACCAAAAGATTAATTTACTACGAAAGAAAACTAACTTGTAACCCAATTTAAGAATCTTGAACCAGAATGTTGATTTTTTAACTATAAAAGATGAATTTTTAAAATAAAAAGATTTATTTAATACAAAAAATACGAATTTTTATCCAAATTCAAGAGTTCGCAAGCAAAAAGTAGAATTTTTAACAATAAAATTTTCAGCCAAAAAGATGAATTTTTTAACAAAAAGATTGATTTTCTACCGTAAAAGAAACAATTTTTAACAAAATTCAAGGATTTTCAACCAAAAAGTTGACTTTTTTAACTAAAAAAAGAAAGAATTTTTAAACAAATTAATTTACTACAAAAAAGACGAATTTTTATCAAAATTTAAGAATTTGCAAGCAAAATGTAGAATTATTAACAATAAAATGTTAAAACAAAAAGATTAATTTTCTACCGTAAAAGAAACAATTTTTAACAAAATTCAAGAATTTTCAACTAAAAAGTTCATTCTTTAAATAAAAAAAGAAAGAATTTTTAAACAAAAGATTAATTTTAAAAAAAAACAACAAATTTACAATAAAATGAAAGAATTATCAAACAAAAAGTTGAATTTTTAACTAAAAAAGATGAATTTTTGAACCAGAATGTTGACTTTTAACTAAAAAAAGAAAGAAGTTTTAAACAAAAAAATTATTTAAAACCAAAAAAGATATATATATACAATAAAATTAAAGAATTCGCAAACAAAAATTTGAATTTTAATTCAAGAATTCTGAACAAGAAAGTTAATTTTTTTACTAAAAAAGATGAAGTTTTAAATAAAAAGATTAATTCACTATAAAAAAGACCAATTTTTACCCAAATTCAAAAATCTTGAACCAGAAAGTTGAATTTTAAAATAAAAAAGAAGAATTTTTAAATAAAAATTTTAATGCAGTACCAAAAAAGACGAATTTTTAATCAAATTTAAGAATTTCTAATGAAAGAGATGAATTTTGAACTAAACAATTAAATTTTTAAACCAAAAGATTAATTTAAAACTAAAAAAGACAAACTGACAATAAAATTAAAGAATTCTCAAACAAAAAGTTAAATTCTTAACTAGAAAAGATGAATTTTTAAACCAAAATATTACTTTACTACCAAAGAAGACTAACTTTTAACCAAATTCAAGAATTCGAAAACGAAAAGTAGAATTTTTAATAATAAAAGTTTTAACCAAAAAAATTAATTTTCTACCGAAAAAGAAACAATTTTTAACAATATTCAAACATTCTCAACCAAAAAGTTGATTTTTTTAACTAAAAAAAGAAAGAATTATTAAACAAAAACATTAATTTAAAACCAAAAAACACAAATTTACCATAAAATTAAGAAAATTTTAAACAAAAAGTTGAAATTTTAACTAAAAAAGATGAATTTTTGAACCAAAAAATTAATTTACTATTGGAAAAGAAACAATTTTTAACAAAATTCAAGAATCTTGAACTAAAAAGTTGATTTTTTAACCAAAAAAAGATGAATTTTTAAACTAAAAAGATTGATTTGGTATAAAAAAGACGAATTTTTATTAAAATTCAAGAATTCGCAAAAAAAGTAGAATTTTTAAGAACAAAATTTTTAACCCTAAAGATAAATTTTTTAACCAAAATGTTAATTGTCTACCTAAAAAGAAACAATTTTTAACAAAGTTCAAGGATATTTAGCCTAAAAGTTGATTTTTTAACTAAAAAATAAGAATTTTCAAACAAAAAGATTAATTTAAAACTAAAAAAGACAAATTTACAATAAAATTAAATAATTCTTTCACAAAAAGTTGAATTTTTAAAAAAGATGAATTCTTGAACCAGAAGATTAATTTACTACGAAAGAAAACTATCTTTTAACCAAATTCAAAAATCTTGAACCAGAAAGTTGAGTTTTAAAATAAAAAAGAAGAATTTTTGAATAAAAATTTTAATTTAGTACCAAAAAAGACGAATTTTTAATCAAATTTAAGAATTTCTAATAAAAGAGATGAATTTTGAACTAAACAATTAAATTTTTAAACCAAAAGATTAATTTAAAACTAAAAAAGACAAGCTGACAATAAAATTAAAGAATTCTCAAACAAAAAGTTAAATTCTTAACTAGAAAAGATGAATTTTTAAACCAAAATATTACTTTACTACCAAAGAAGACTAACTTTTAACCAAATTCAAGAATTCGAAAACGAAAAGTAGAATTTTTAATAATAAAAGTTTTAACCAAAAAAATTAATTTTCTACCGAAAAAGAAACAATTTTTAACAATATTCAAACATTCTCAACCAAAAAGTTGATTTTTTTAACTAAAAAAAGAAAGAATTATTAAACAAAAACATTAATTTAAAACCAAAAAACACAAATTTACCATAAAATTAAGAAAATTTTAAACAAAAAGTTGAAATTTTAACTAAAAAAGATGAATTTTTGAACCAAAAAATTAATTTACTATTGGAAAAGAAACAATTTTTAACAAAATTCAAGGATTTAAAACGAAAAAGTTGATTTTTTAACTGAAAAACGAAAGAATTTGAAAACAAAAATATTAACTTAAAATCCAAAAAGACAAATTTACAATAAAATTTTAGAATTCTCAACAAAAAGTTGAATTTTTGAACCAAAAGATTAATTTATTTAAATAAAAAGTTTAATTTAGTAGCAAAAAATACGAATTTTTAATCAAATTTAAAAATTCATAATGAAAGAGTTGAATTTTGAACTAAAAAAATAAATTTAAAAAAAAAGACTGATTTTCTACAAAAAACATTCATTATCTGAAAGCGTACTTTTAGGGAATAAAATTCTCTAAATTCTAAAAGGTTAATAATAATACATGTAACTTCACATTGACTGGGACCTCCCCCACTTTCCGTTATTAAGCGTGAATTTTTTGAGGCCCCCCACCCCCTGAAGTTGAAACGCATTTTATGGACGATTCCTTACCGTCGGCCATTAAATACCAGATCCGCCCCTCTGTGCAACGGTTTAAACATTCGTATTGACCTTATCGTCCAGAAATTTGACAGTTTCAATTCCGGACGTGTATCGCTGCCGCAGTAGATTATCGCCGAGCTATAAAAATCACCGCTTGATAAAGTGAGAGAGAAAAGATGAAAGGCGCTATTTCGGAAGCAGGAGTAAGTGAGAAAAGGCGAAAGAGGGGAGAGGTCGTTTAAATACGAGGAGAAGAGCGCGCGCTTGTTCAGTCTGGCGGGAACAGTACAAACCGATTGATCCTGACCACCAGGATTATCCTTCGTTCCAATTTCAAGACTCATAAACAATAAATAACAAAATTCAAGTGCAGTTTCGCTTTTATAAAAGGCGGCATGGTCCTGCCGCTCTAATCACTAGGACCGAAAATTAATAACGAATTTCAGATTAATAATATCCTGTGTGTGATTGTGTCATGTGCGAGTGAAATCTTCTTATATTGAAAAAAATACACACAAGAAAAAATCAACTATTCCCGCAGAATTGAAGAAATGACTAACAGTATGAAACAGACTGTTATCAAGTAAGTTTCATACACGTTTTAACTTCCAGATTTAGTTATATGTATTCTACTTCTTATTTAAACAAAACAAAAATGTTATTTAAATTTCTCGTTATTTATTCAGTTTAAAGCGAGGATTTTTTTTGATAATTAATATTCGATTAAAATTCCTTCGTGCGTGATAAAGACTTCCCATTATCTGACACGTGCGAAAAACCGAAGAAGTTTCTTCTTTGAGTCGAAAGAAAAAACACTGTTTGCAGAAACTGTCATGTTTCTCTTTATGTTTTGAGATTTACCAGATACAAATCTTGTTGCGAATTCGCTTCAACAAAAGAAGTTTATCAGCAAATTCTACAATTGCGTAAGTTATTTTGTGGGTGAGCCATAGAAGATAGGCAGGTATTTGACAAGTTTATTTAAATTTCAGATAGAGAAAGTTTGTTTAGCTTAGGTAGTAATGATATTTTGTTGATTCCGTAAGAGCCTAAATTAAGGTGCGGTGTAATTTTTGCCGAAAGATCACTGATGTTATCGAGAGAATCGTTGGATTCATCTCGCGACCACTTCTCAGGTCGATTTACTAAAAGGTCGTGGGGAAACGTGGGAAGGCTCAATTATAACAATATAGGTGCAGGTGCACGATTCATTTGCTATTTGAAAATTTGATAAAAACTGTAATTAGCATCTTAGGAACCAAAAAAATCACATCCGATTTCTTTTCCTTAATTTTTTATTCTGTGCCTTTTTTAGGTATGCTAAAAAACATTTCGAAAAGTTTTTTCTGAAATTTTGTGCCGAAACCTAAGTTTATTTGCACTTTAAATTTAAATTGTCATATCTCGAAGAGTTCCAACAATCTTTCCTTTTAAATCGTTCCCTTTATAAAAAAAAATTGGATTAAAAATTTCTATTTTTGACATTTTTTAAATGTAATTTTAGATTCTAATTTAGTTTAGAATAAACAGAATCTCGTGATTTCAATGCACGAGGCAGTGGATAACAAAATAGGTTGCAGTCTTTCCAAGCGTTGATGTTACAAATCAGACAGGACATACACAATAAATTTTGCATCTATAAGTATAATGATTGTAGAAGATATAAATTATTGAGATAAAAAGTCAATGACTTTTTATCTTTCGATCATTTGACTGGAGAATCCTTTTGCACTTTCACGTGTTTTAATCGATCATCCAAAAAAGGAATGCTTGATTCAAGATTTAAAAACGAAATTTATGTCGAACCCGATAAATTATAATAGATGCATTTATAATCAAATAATACAACAAAAGTCTTCTGCATTTTACGTCAGTTAAGGAAAAAAAGGAAGAATACTGTAGACATGATGATAATTATAGCCTTCAAAATACGTTAGAAGCGATTTTACTGATTACCGACGATATTCTAAGTGATAAAGACTCACACATTCAGAGTGTCTTTTATCATTTGGTTATTTTTAGAACACTCCCGGAAGTTATTTATAAAAATGGTTTAAATATAAAAATAGAATTTAAAATTTAGACAACTATCTATTAAGGGAGTTGTCGTGCCATAAATCAAGTCTCTATAAAAAAAGTATTCTATGATTTTAGACATTGAAATGATATTACCAGCCTAATCTTGTGAAAGAAAACACATTATTCATGAAAATAGTTTAAAATCTACGAAAAAAATTATTTTAATAATAGTTTTTGTTATTAAATTTTTTCTCACTGCAATTAAAAAAAATAGTTCAATTTTAACACGTTAAGTGTAGGGCTTTTTTTGCAAAACTTAAGTTTTGGGGGGAGGGGTCGATTCGAACTTAAGCTTTAAAAAAATAGAAAAAGTGTTGTTAAAAATCTGAAAAAATATAATATAACGATTTCGGAAACCAAAATGAATACATATAAATAATCTATATAATATATATATATTAATTAATATAATATAATAATATTATATATATAATATATACATAATATATATAATATAATGAATAATCTACAACATTTTTTTGTTGAAAAAATATATATATACTCGTGCGAAATTTTTTTTTCAGAAATTCTTAACTCAGAGACAAATGAATGAAATAAATAGGCTGAAAAGGAAATTAAAAATGTGGCAAAAAATGTCTAGCCATTTTTCGATCTAAATATGTACACAGTGTCAGGGAAAATTTTGAAAAAGTTAGATTTTGAAAAAAATCTAATTTCTATGCAAGATACTTCAATGATTGTCAAGAATAATAGATTTGGAATGCTTGCATTTGTATTTGAATTTTTTTTTTGTTTTGTATTTTTTAATTTGTTATTTTTTTGTATTTGTATTTGAATTTGTATTTTTATAAAAATTTTTTTATTTTGTAAAACATTAGCTTCTTGTTAAAAATGCTTATTTTAGTGTTGACAGCTCAACTGAAATCTTTCGTGGCTCAAACTTAAATATTTTTTTTAATTTGTCGTTTTGCTTTAAACATTCATATGTTTTAATAAAACTTTAATATTTTTGTTTAATTCAACTATTTTGTTGAAAATTCGCGTAATTTTGTTAAATTCAACTGTTTTGGATTGGAAATAAAAATATTTTTTGGCTGGTATATCTACTGTTATATTATTCGTTGAAAATTCGCATTTTTGGTTTAGAATTAAACTACTTCGTGGCAAGTTAAACCACTTTATTAAAAAAAACAACAATTTTTTAAATATTCATTATCGTAGTTGATAACTACGGTAAAAATTGAGCTGATTTGTTGAATTTTTTTTTTGAAAATTGAACAATTTTGGTGAAAACCGTTTTTTTTGGCCTAAAATTACTTTTTTCGCTAAAAATAACTCTTTATTTGTGAAATAACTTTGTGGCTGAATATTAATATTCATATTTTGAAAATTTTAGGAAATTTTATAAGATTCTTAGGAATTTTCAATTGATCTCAATAATTTGAAGGGCTTTCATAGGATGGAAAATATTTTAGGGCATTTTAAAAGATTCCCATGAAACTGTAAAAGATTGATAAATTGAAGGAATTTCAAAGGATTTTAAGGATTTTAAGTTATTTGAAAAAAATATCATCCGGTTTTAAAGTATTTACTAGAATTTCGTATGGTATGGAACGATTTTATTAGCCTATTTTTGTTCAATTCAACTGTTTTGGATTTAAAATAAAAATATTTTTTGGCTGGAATATCTACTGTTATATTATTCGTTGAAAATTCGCATTTTTGGTTCTCAATTAAACTACTTCGTGGAAACTTAAACTACTTTAATAAAAAAACTTTTTTTAAATATGCATCATCGTAGTTGTTAACTACGGTAAAAGTTGAGCTGATTTGTTGAATTTTTTTTTTTTTGAAAATTGAACAATTTTGGTGAAAACCGTTTTTTCGGCCTAAAATGACATTTTTCCCCGAAAATAACTTTTTACTTGTGAAATAACTTTGTTGTTTAAAATTCATAATTTCGGTTTGAAAATCCAACTGTTTTACAGAATGTTCTTTTCTTGCTTTACAATTTTAACAAATTGGATAAACCTTTTTTATTTCGTGACTAATTTTTTTTTAATTTGTCCTTTTGTTGAAAAATTCCTCATTTTAGTTCAAAAATCATCTTTTTAGGTAGAAATTAGACTATTAGGTTAAAATTTCAACTATCATAAATAAATAATAAAATTCATCCTCTTGGTTTGAAAATTTATCTTTTATGGTAGAAAATTAATTTTTTATTGTAGACATAAATAAAAAAATTTGAAGTTTTTTAATTTCATTCAGAAAGTTTTTTTTGTATGCCATTTGTAAAAGATTTTATGCTACAAATATTACAAGATAAAATGCTTTTGTTTGAATAATAATAATATTCAGGGAGAAGCGATAGTAAAAATAATTCAACGCTAAATAATGCGTAAACCTAATGTTTGTTACACTTACAAAGGAAAAATTTTTAAGACATGAAAAATGGTTTTTATTTCGAATTAGATGTAGCATAGTTATTTTGATTCTCAAAATCATAGAAAAACTATTTTTTTAGAGATCTGATTTTTTACGAAATTAATACCTAGAGTTTCATCTTAAATTCATTTCAAATACCAACAATATTTCCATTAAAAAAATATATTTTCTTTCTAAATAGGAAAAAAAGTGCGCTTGTTTAGAAAATTGAGTGAAAGTCCCGTTCAAGCATGCCGCAATGAAAAACGATCTTCAGTTCATGGTGCAAGTTTACGAATTACAAATTCCTTTCTTGTAACATATTACGAGTAGCTAATAGATATCTGAAGAATAAAAGGCACTTATGCGAAAAAAGTGTTCCCAATGCTGTAGCTTACTTTCTTTGATTGTTGACTGTCCTCAAAAGGAAGAACTTTCTTTCTAGATTATTTTCAACTCTCTCTCTCTCTCTCTCTTAATGTTAATTATTATAATACCAGCATAAGCACCTCATAATTACAAACTTCAATAATATGCATAAATTAAGTAGGCGGAATTACTCTATATTCATTTTAACTCAATGAAAGTCTCTTTTTTTAATTAATATGAAGATAAGTCCGTTACTTTCATCAATCAGTATCAATTAGAAAATCATAATTTTATTACACAGTTCTTTAAATGATTTATGAACACAGAACTTGCCTTGAGTTACTGCATGAAAGTTATTTATGAAGTGTTCATGATTCACTCGTGTAAATTCAGTTTATAAAGTTACCCTGGAATAGATCATAAATTTTCTTAATGATACTCATTTTTTATTTAAACTATTTCAAGTAAGCAGAAATTCAGGAATTTTGAGAAAAAACGGGCAAAAACCAGGGTATTTCTATAAAAAGAATTTTAAATAGCTGTCTAAGATAAAAAATTTGACTTTTCTCAACTTAATTTTAAAATTGTTTTATTTGGTTTATAAAAGATTCTTTTTATTCTGATGTTCAAAATTCTACTTTATGATTTATATGTTCAACTGTTTGAATTTTTGTTTTGTTTCTTAAGATTGCAACTGTTTGGTTAAAAATTAATTTTTTTTTGGTTGAAGATTCAAATATTTTGTGGAAAATTAATTTTCTCTTGGAAATTATTATTTCGGTGCTGAAAATTAGTCGTTCTGATTCTGGTTTGATGATTTCTAAACAAATTTTGTAGACGGGAGAATTTTTTTTGTTACAGACGAGTTTTCTACTTTTTCTTTGAAACAATGATAGATACAAAAAAAATATTAAGATAAAAGTTTGCACGTCTAAAAAAGTTCTACAAAAAATCATATTTCACGAAAAAAATTAAAAACTAAATTTTTATGTAAAATTTTTTAAATTTTATTTCTCGAAATATTTTTTTAACTTTCTACTAATCAAAGAAAGGCATGTAAGAAGCATCATGCGGACTAAATCATTTTTGAGGCCGGGAGAATGGTTTTTCCCATAAAAATGTAATTTTTGAAATTTTTTGGTGAACTATGAAAAAAATCGCAAAAGAACAAGAGATATTTTTCGCATAACTTTTTTAGACGTGCAAACTTTTATCTTAACATTTTTTTCGTATCTATCATTTTTAATGTAATAAAATAATAAATATCTCAATTAGTCCAGAACTTACAGAGATTTAAAGAAAAAAATCGTTTTTTTTTTTTTAAACAAAGCTAATCGGAAAAATACGTATTTCCTAATTTCTTCTAAGAAACATTATATTTCGCCCTCAAGAGATTCTTCGAGTTCAAGTGCAGGGCCTGTCTGATTTGAAATGGATGCGGTCTTTGGTTGAAAATTCTTATTTTTTCTTATTGAAAATGACTTAGTTTTCTAAACTAAAAATTAGCTAACATTATTTTAAATTAAATTAATAAATTAAATAAAAATTTAATGAAATTAATAAATTTAAATAAATTATCTAACATCTTTAATTGATAATGCAATTAAAGATGTCTTATTTTATTTAAAATTTCATATTTTTGGATTGACAAATAAACTTTTTTTGCAACAAAGTCGACTTTTTGCTTGAAAGTTCAACAGTCGGTAAACATTTTTTCTGTCTTGGCTGAAAAATCTTTATTTGTTGCAAATTCGTCTTAATTGTTGAAAAATTCATAATTTTACATAAAAATTCATAACTTCGCTGTTGTAAATTCATCACTGCAGGTTCAAGATTCAGCTATTTCATTAAAAATTAGATTATTTTGTAAAAAGTTTATTCTATGGTTGAAATATAACTTCTTTCTTGAAAATCAATCTTTTTGGATTCAAAAGTAGACTGTTTTCTGAAACATTCGACATTATTGCTGAAAATTCAGATTTATGTTTTAAAATGCAATTGTTCTTGGTTTAATTTTTTTTAATTCATCTTTATATTTTGAAATTTAAGAAGTTGGTTAAAAATTCAACTATTTCGTTAAAAATTTAACAGTTTTGTTAAAAGTCAATCTTTCTTGTACTGAAAA
>JAAAKG020135969.1:0-13360 GCA_010014905.2 Druon quercuslanigerum | reverse complement strand
TTAAAAGAAAGATTTAAAAACGATTTCAGTCATGATAAAAGTACGAGAATTAAAAAAAACCAAACCCACAATAATTTTAAAATTCTAAAAAATATAAAATTTAAGGAAATAGGAAATTTCCGCAATTTTAAATTCACGGAAATACTAAGTTAAACAAATTACAATTTCTAAAAGACAGTGAATTTGCTTACTTTTTATATTTCCGCAAAAATATTTAATATTTCAGGAAAAACGATTTTCAGTAGTTTTAATTTATTTAGGGACTTTCATTTATCCGAAAAATATCTGTTTCGTTAATTATTTTTTCCATAATTTTCTACATTCGGGATTTTCAAAATTCGGCAAAATTATGCTATCCCAATAAATCTGAAGTTGGGGACAAATGCCTTGATTTTGAGTTTCCGGGAACATTGATAATTTTTTTTTTTATTCTGAAAACAATTTTAGCACTATATCGGAAACTAGTAATTATTCTATATCTTCTTTGCAATGCAAATTATTTTTAAATTGCACAAGAGATAATTACAGAAATAATTGTTCAAAGATTACACTAGCTTTTTCCTTGTCTTTAGATTATCTTGAAAATGTATTGACTAAATTTTTAATACTTGTAATATTGTAAAATACGTATAGAACTATCCCCTTTTTCTTTACCATCATTGTACATAATTTATTGTTTTTTTCATTAATTTTTTTATAAAAATAATATCCTTATCTGTTTTTAAATTTGCCCACAAAATTTTTTCGTACAACATGCCACTCAAAAAACACAATAAGAAAATTAAAAAATTTATTTATTATAGAAAAATGTGAGACAAATAGAGATGAATATTTTCTTTAAAAATGAGTTTCAAAATTCTCATTAAATTATGTACAGTGATGGCTTTTTTCTTTCCGAAAATTTAATACACGAATTGTCAAATTTCCGAAATCAGTAAATTTCTTAATTTTTAAATTCCTAATAGTAAATTGCTAAATTTTCAAATTCCCGAAAAAATAAGATTCATTATTGGACATTCGAATTTGAAATTCCAGGAATAGTCTTTTGTTGGAAAATTTCTGCTTCGCTGATTATTTTTTCGGTATTTTTCCACATTTGGTATTTTAAAATTTCAACAAAATTGTATACATGACTAATTTTATGCGTATACATTTTAGTACGTAGTTTTTTAAACATTGAGAACAAAACAAGACAAAAAAAGACAAACCTAATATAGGGAACCTCTAAACCATAACCGATATTTATTTTTTTTAAATAAATTACTGACTAAAGAGAAAAATATTTGCGTATTAAGTTTCGAAAATATTTTTCCCCTTCTTAAAATGAATCATCCTAATGCGTATTTATAACCGAGAGCGAATTCCTGAACGAATTATTGCTCTAAAGTGATTTTATACACCCGAAGATACCACAGAAAATAATCGACTGAATCGAGCAGTAGTGTTCGGTAATGTTGACCACCATCCGCGCGATTTCCGTTTCGGCTTAATCCTACCTAACATGATAATGTTCGGATTCTGTCCTCGCTTTCAGAATTAAATAATGATGACTCTTCGCATTATGGACGTTCTCTGCATCAAGCTTCTAGAGCAAGAGGAAGTTCAAATGAAATTTCGTAATCCTTAAGACTTTGAGAAACTAAATTAGTTATTATTGTTATCCCCAGTTCTATCAGAATGGAAATGAAAATTTATTGGGGTATCTAATTATGAGAGATGGAGGATAAATCGTTATTATTAAGAAAGTTAGAAAGCAATTATTCCAGAGTAACTTTTGGGTTGAAAATTTGATAATTTAACAGATTTATCAAGTGAGTTATACCAATTCTGCGGTATATAATTTCGTAGATAAAAGACAACTCAAGTGTTGTTAGAGTGCAACAATTTCGAAAAATTTTCACATTTCTTTGTCTCGGAAGATTTTCTTAAAAAATTTTCATATCTAAAAGAAGTGCGGTAACGATTTTTTCGAAAATCTCTTAATCATTTTTTTTTTAAATTCTGATCGGCTGATTAATTGAAACTTTTAAATTATCTAATAAATAACTGTGAATATTTAAGGTTATGTTAATGTTTTCCGTCGGAAATGGGTATTTTGAATTAAAAATGTTTAAATTAACAAGGATCAAACATTTTTCAGCAATATGCGTTTTTTTCATTAAAAATTGGTATTTTAGAACTAAGATCAAAATATTTTAAACGAGATTTTCAATCTTTGAAAAGCTTCAGATTATAGTTACGTTTTTCACATAAAATAGGTGATTTTAACCAAAAATCATATTTTAAAGATTTACAATTATGAAATATTTTATGTTGTTTTTTATGTCACTGTTTTTCGTCAAAAATTAGTCGTATTTGTAATAAAAAATTATGTTTAAAAGAATATTTATATATTTTAAAAAACTTAGGCAATGTAGATGTATTTCACCTTAAAATGATTTATTAAAAAAAACTTTAAAATTAAATCCAATTATTTGTACTGAAAATAAGCAACTTTACAATCTTAAAAAATTTTGATTCGCGGCACTGTTTTTCATTGTAAATTAAAATTTTAATTGAAAAAATCATTGAATTTTAAAGATTTACAATTTCTTAAAACCTTAAGGTTACGTCAGCGTTTTTCATCGAAAATTGATATTTTAAAATAAGTAATAATTCTAATTTCAATAAGATTCTAACAATTTTAAATTATTTTATTGTTTTTAAAGTTTTTTACTTTTTGAAGAATTCTTTGTTATGTTAGTTACTGCTTTCCATCGAGAATTGGTACTTTTAACGAAAAATCATAAGATTTCTTATACTATTACTTATTCATTAAATTCATTATTCTTTAATAGTTTTTGGTTTTGTTGGCGTTTTATATCAGTAATTAACATTTTTAAGAAAAAAACATTGAATTTAAAAGATAACAATTTTATAAATTGCTATTTTTAATTTTTCAACAATAATTATATTGTTACATCATAAATAAGTATTTTAGGTCCAAAATCATTAGTTTTTAAAGAAGATTTACAGTTTTTTTAAGAACGTTCTATTAACTTTTTTATCAAACATCATTTTTTTAAAACAATAATTAAATTTTACAGAAAAAGTACAATTTGGAATCATTTTTTAATTTAATTTTAGCGTTTTTGTAAAAAATGGATATTTTTAAGAAAAAAAAAACACGCGCGGCTCCTTTCGCGCGCAGATTTGAGCGCGTCTAGGGCGTGCGACTGTTGCTCGGTCTTTGTATATTCCCCATAAGTTGTACACAAAATTTTTAAAACTGTATGTCAAAGCATGGGCATCAGTAATTTGGCGATTGTGAATTCTCTTTTGTTAAAGCTCCTTCGGCTTTAACGAACACATTCTCATCACGTATCTCGTGCTTCGCACTTGAGTTTATGAGATTAATTTTTTCGAATGTCATCGTGCAAACGTAGACCTTTGACAAAAACTGGATGGGTCGAATTTTTACACATATCTAATGCCTTCTCTGATGAAAATGTAAAAATGAATTTATTTGTCAAAAATCATTTTTTGATAGTTCTATTTTTGATTTTAATCTTAAAAGAATAGCACTAAAAACATACAAAAATTAAATTTTTTGAAATTTAAAAGACAAAATTCTAATCAATCCTCTTTTCGACTGTCAATATTTAATAATAATATAATATTCTATATAATATATTATACGGATATATATATAATATTATACATAATATATTATATATATATAATAATAATTGAAAAATATATAATAAACGAAAATCATATGTTCGTCGTCTGTCCACAACTATTAAAAAGTTGTTTATCTTTTTTATAAGGATGTAATCATATTAAATAAAAAGCCTCTTAAAATTTAGAAGTTTTTTCTTGACATTATTTTTCACATGTTACCAAAATTGGATTTTCAATCTGTTTTTATTCTTTAATTTATTATATATCCAATTTTGAAGAATGTTGTTTTTCACTTCAAATCGAACACAGATTTCTTTGAAAAAGGCACGCAGTGATGCCGAAACGTCAGAAAATTCAATAAACGGACTATTTCATGAATTTTCGTTTATTATATATTTTTCAATTTAAATGAAGACCTACAAAAATCACTTTTTGCATATTTTACATAAAAGACAAAAGTTTCTAATGAAAATTTGCCCACGCAGCGCCCATATTTTTTTTACTCTTAATGACGTTTTTCACGATTAAAACGAAAACTACGCATTCTATCAAAAAGTGATGCATAAAAAATTTGTAGATCTTTCTTAAATGCACAATTAATGAATACGCATCTTTTACCGTATTTTTAATACTTTGGCCGAAAAATGTAATTTTTGGATTTTCCATTATTTTCTTTACTGTTTAAATCGGAATTCTCGTGTGTTTTTTGGAATTTTGTAAATTCTATAACTCTGGTAATTTTTGATTTTTTGAAAAAAGTCATTAGGTTAAATTGTTCGACTTTTTGTACACTATAAATATCCGTCTATAAAATGTTGTATTTTTTAACAAAATTGATCTCAAAAATATTTAAAATGCGCTCACTTTTTTGACTTTTTATCCAAAATGGCCAATTAAAGAACTTGACCTTTAGTTTAGGACATAAAATCATTCAATATTTATAAATTTCAAATAATTTAGTGTCATGTTGGTGTGTTCCAACGGAAATTGGAACTGATAACTGAAGTTACGTATCAACAGCAGCAGATAATCACAGTGATTAACAAACAACCGAGAATAAAAAGTAAAGTCATTGAGTGAATAAAACGTAAATCACAGGGGAATGAAACAGTAAATGTCACGGGAAGAGTGAAGACTTGAAGAGTGATATTTCATACAATACTCGACAGAAACGAATTTACGCAATGAGCTGATCCTTTCTCATTTATTCCCTCCCACATTTGTTCTTACAGTCAATATCTGTGATTCTCTAACTTTCGATGAAGAAATGAAAATTGAACACCCGAAAAACCTAATAAGACATATGAGATGTCAATGAACCCCTGACATTTTCAGATGAAGGAGAAAGCAATAGGGCGGGCGAATGTAATTGGCAGTTATGTACATGATGGTGTGTCGCAACGATTCGAGTCCCCTTATCCGAAGGTGGATCTCTCGTCGATTAACAAACGAAAAAAATAAAACAATTAGTTTTCGGGACTTCTTGATAGTCTTGAATCACCTGAAATCGATCATCGAATGTTTTAAGTAGATTTAGCGAGGAGCATGCGCAACAGATCATAATTATATCTGAAAAAAGTTGTAGATACGTTCTTACGAAATACAAAGAAGAGTTTAGAAGATTACTTATGTCATGAGAATTCCATAATATCACATATATTGAGCTTATATTTGCAAATTTGTTTTTAGTATGGTAAAGAATTCTATGATAAATGAGGTAATATTTTATTATATTAAAAAGGGGTTTAATTTGTGCGGGGCCTTGAATATGGTACGTAAAGAAAATAAACAAAAGAATTTTATTCGAAATGTAGAATTTTCATGTTAAGAAGACGAGTTTTCTATACAAAAGAATTGAATTTCCCATCAGCAAGTTGTATTTTTAATAAAAAAGGATGAATTTGTTATAATAAAAGATAAATTCTTAACAAAATATTTATATGAATCTTGAAACAAATAGTTGAATTTTTAATTAAGAAGATTAATTTTATTTCAAAGAGGTGGAATTTTCAATAAGATACATAAATTTTAAATCCAACAGTTGAATTTTACACCAAGAAGATAAATTTTCTAGCAAAAAAACGTGTTTTCAATAAAAAATGTGAATTTTCTTCCAAATTGTTGAATTTATAAGTCAGAGAGATGATTTTTTCCAAAATATGAATTTTAAAAAAAGTTATATTTTCGACGAAACTGTTGAATTTTTGGCAAAAAAGAAAAACGAATTTTTAAAGAGAAGAGAGAAAAAATGAAACCAAAAAATATTTTAATCTAAAATAAAAAAGTTGAATCTTACAAAACAAAATATAAACAAAATACATAATCTTAAACGAAATAGTTGAATTTTTAACCAAGAAGAATAATTTTCAACAAAAATCTCGAATCTTCAACAAAACATATAAAGTTTAATCAAATAAATGAGTTTTCAGCTAAGAAAACAAAAAAAAAAAAATTTTCCAACAAAAAATATGTATTTTCAATTTTGTACTACAGTTGAATTTTCTACCAAATTGTTAAATTATCTTCCAAATTGTTGAATTTTTAATCTAGAAAGACAAATTCTCTTACAAAACGGTTGCATTTTCAAAGCCAAATATAAATAATTAAGAAAAGAGTTAAATTTAAATAACTAATTCAATTTTCAGCCTAAAAAGATGAATATTAAACAAAAAATTCAATATTTGATACTTCAACCAAAACTATTTAAATTTAAAAAAAAAAAAACAGTTTAACTGAAAATCGCAGATTGATTTTCAACAAAATAGTTGCATTACCCTCCCTCAAATTATTTTCTACCAAAAAATAAGAAATTTGCAAAAAATACATAAATTTTTAACGAAATTGTTGAATTTATAACTAAAGAAATTAATTTTTAAATAAAAAATGATGAATTCTGAATTAAAAATATATCAATTTTCAACAAGAAGTCAACTTTCGACAAAATAATTAAATTTTCTATCAAGCTTTAGAATGTTCGAGGTAAATTTCGTAGAAATCTGTCAAAAGAAGAATCAAAATCCTTTGAAATTCCTTAAAATCTTCGAAATTCCATTAAAATCCTCTAAAATATCCTTTAAAATTTGGTAAAATACTTCGGTCAATCTTGAAATTCCTTTAAAATCCTATTTAATCCCGCAAAACCTGTTGTAATATCTCAAAATCTCTTCATATCCTTTGAAATCCCTTAAAATATTAATTGATATGTAATTGTTAGTGATAATAAAAAAAAATTATTAGGAAATTTCTTTAAACTCTTGAAATCTTTTGAAATCGTTTGAATCTTTCTTAATTCTATGGAATCGTTTAAAATACCTCGAAGCTTTTTTAACGCTTTGAGTGAAAATAAATCACATATTGTTGATATATTGAGTGAAAAATATAAAATCCTAACGTAAGCGGGTGGAAAGTGAATAAATAAACTATAAAAAAATATATGCTAAAATTGAGCTAAGTGAAAGCTTAAAGAATACCTACACCATGCATCTCACGTTCCATTTATGCAGTTTTGGTACAATATATGAGGGGAAAATATATGGCTATCAGATTTCAGATACTTCATTTCTCCTTCATTTTTGGTCTGACTTTTTCTGTTTTTGCCCGAATACAGAAATCTTTTAATTTTAAAATGATAAATTCTGGAATTTGAAATCGTTTATTTAAAACTATGCACAGTGTATGACAAGAGAAGAGAGCTGCTCAAAAGTATTTTCTCTTTTATAATGTGGAATATGATTATCTTTTTGAACAAATTATGAATACTAACAAATAATATTAAAATTGATGCTGCCAAATTTAACAAAGATAATCAGGTTTAATTAGAAAAAAAGTTGTTGATTATCCAACTTTTTGTCTGCTGAGGCTTCAATTATGTATACTTTCAATTGCAGATCGATCAATTTCTAAGGTTTCAACTATTGGTGTTTTTTATTTAAAATTTTTTTATGCAGATTGTTATTAACTGGAATCTAAGGAATACAAAACATTTTCAACTTGAGATTATGCACTTATGAATATTCTAGTTTAAAGTGATGTAATTTGGATTTTATCGACTTGAAATCAGTCAGTTTATAAACGCCTTTAGTTTCAAATTGTAGCAATTTAAAGGAATGAAAGCCGTAGTTGCTCAATTTTAAACATTTACGTTTGAAGTTATTCAGCTTTAAAAGTTTTTAATTTAAAAGTGCTTTTTTATTCAGTGTTTCGTATTCATGAAAAAAAAATAAAATTTAATCACTGATATCAATACAAAAAACTATAAAATAACAAATTTTATTTTTTTATCTCAATTTTAGATACACTGGGCTATCCCTAAAGTAAATCGGACTAAAAGAAAAATGTCTAGTATAGGGGTCTAAGTAATCAAGTTTTTCTTATTTTTCATATTCATGACCACTGTTAAAAAAAACGATAGCGTAGGAAATATAATTTCTTACCTCAATTCTAAATGCCAAAAGGTTTGATGTGAACCATTACTGAAGAAAATTGAAATAAAATAAATACTTCCAGCATTAGGGTCTAAGAAACTAAGTTTTCATTTTTTATTTTTAATAACTGGTATACAAGGAGGAAAAATGTAAGATAGACATATTATCATCTTTATTACAAATGCCAAGAGTTTCAATTTGAGCTACTTTCGAAGAAAAGTGGACAAAAATAGAAGTTGGCAGTATAGGGATCTCTTCATCCCTAAATTTTCCTATCTCCTCCCGATTTTCTCCACAATATCTTTTTTTTTCTTTGGAAATTAAATAAGAGGAACATTTTTGACAAGGTTTCCAGTATTTTTCTTCGCTCATTAGCGGTCACTTTTTGAGGCGAATACAAAACTTCAAGGTCGTAGCTCGAAAAGTTTTTCGTTTTAGGCGAGTTGGGAGACGGACGCTGGCATGAGATTATAAAGGTTTGCTACATAATCCTGATAAATGCGTGCAATCAAATTTTCGCTTCTGAAAATGTAAACAAAGTAAAAAGAAGAGAAAGAAAAGTAAGGAAAGAGAAAAATTCATTTTTCACCTAAAATCTTTTCCGATTACAGCGTTATGTATTGGCGTTGGGAGGTATGGGAAGAAAAGTAAACAGTGCAAAGCGGAGTTCATAAAAACAAAAAAGAATTTAGATAAAAATACTACCAGATATATCTGGAGATGTGGAATATTTGTCTAAAAGAAGAGCTTAGCGGAATTAAAAAGAAGGATCCGACAGAGCGAAGCAAAGGTGTTTTTTCACTAAGATAATTAGGATAAAAAAGGGACCAAAAGATACAGAGGAATTGGGCAAGTATAGACGAATTTTCTTACTGTTAATTATAACGCGGAAAATGAACTGAGAACAAGAAATATTGGCGTGACAAAAAATTAGGATACAAGGATAAGAACCAATAAACTTAATGTTGGTAAAGTAGAAAACAAGTGTTTTAAAGAGACAAGGTGTAAGGCGATGTGGAGGGAAAGAGAATAGCATACATTTGAAGGTGCAGGAAAGCTGGGGATAAGTTGGGTTGATTAGGAAGCAAAATCGATGGGAGAAAGGTAGGGAACCAAATTTGTGCCAAATGTCGCACTTTGTTAATCAACTTAAGATAAACTAATTATTGTTTATGTTGATTTAAATATCCAAAATAAGGTTGCTCAACGGGAGATCATCAACCCGAAATATTAAGCAATGTTCTTAGAACTAAGGGAAACAATTCATACTGAATGATTGTAAGAATAATAAGCGGAGAATGACATGAATGAGGTAAACATGCGATTTTTAAAATTATGAAGCGTGAAAAAAGTGCTAATTTCTGAATCTCTAAGCATAAGTTTTCCGGCACATTTAAGATACTAAAGTAATCGAAATTTACGAAATTAGGTTTCTGAAAACAAAATTCAGTAACTTTTATATTGAATTTACCAATTTTTTATTTACTTCAGAAACGGTTTCTGAAAATTAAAAATAGTTTGCTAAAATTTCAAAATGATAACAGAAATAGAAGTTATCGAAGTTATTAAGTTATTATTAACTCGAGCCCATGCGTCTAGCAGACGAAGCATTGTGGTTCAGTGTCAGTAATAATCGGCGGGTTAAAATGTTGTGTTAATTCAGGGAATTTTAATGGTCAGGCAAAATTCAGTAATTTAAATAACAGAAATCCTATTAAAGCCAGAGAATTTCTATAACTTTTAACTGTCAAGTGGGAAATTAGAGGAATTTAGAGAAAATTAAAAATGTATTTATATTTCATTATTTTGCAGTTGCTTCCTCCACAAGATTAGAATTTTGTTGAAAAGATCCTTTTTTTTATTAGAAATTGATTTTTTGTGATAAGAATTCGTCTTTTTAAGTTGAGAAATCAACCAAGTTTCGTAGTAAATTTACCTAATATCAGAAACTCATATATTGGTGCTGAAAAGTCAAGCTAAAACCTTTTTGGGTTGAAAATTCCACTACTTTTCGAAATTTTGTCTTTTTATTAAAAAAATTCAGCTATTTTAATAGAAATTGCATTTTTTTCGATAAAAATGGCACAGTTTGATTTAAAATTCAAGAAAATTTTGTTAAAAATTCTTTTTTTTTCTCATGTCAAACATTCCACTTTATGTGAAAATTCATATTTTTGGGTAGAGAATGCTACTATTCTCATAGAAATTTTTTTTTCTTGTTAAAAATTCATATTTGTATGCTGAAAAGTCGAATAAAAATTTTTTT
Source organism: Druon quercuslanigerum (assembly GCA_010014905.2). NCBI lineage: Eukaryota > Metazoa > Arthropoda > Insecta > Hymenoptera > Cynipidae > Druon > Druon quercuslanigerum. Next base: position 3,007 of record JAAAKG020135969.1, on the reverse strand, counting down.
TGGATAACAATTAAGCTGTTTTTTAAAAATAATGTTTCGTTTTGATTTTAAAATTCATCTATTTTAGTATCAAAAATGCAACTGTTTCGTTGATATATTTTCTTTTTGGGTTGAAAATTTAAGTATAATCTTAAAAAAAATGTACTTCCTGTTCAAAACTTATATTTTGATTTTGAAAAGTCAAAATAAAATCTTTTTTTGAAATAAAATTTTTTTTTCTAAATTTGTATTTTTTATTTAAAAATACATATGCTTTCGTAGAAATTTTCTCTATCTTCGTTAAAAATTCTACTGTTTGCTTGGAAGTTAATCTTCCCTCTGTTTAAGAGTTAAATTTGTTAAATTTCGTTAAACCACGTTGTTAAAAAATCATATTTTGTGCAACATTGATATTTTATTTAAAAATTCATTTATTTTATTGAAGTTTTAACTATTTTGCTACAAATTAATTTTTTTTCTGAAATGCCATTTTTTTACGTAAAAATTGCATACAAATATAATGTATAAAAATAAAATAACATTGTGCATATATTTTTTGCGTAAATTTCTCCAAACATGTGATACATTAGAGACAGTATTGTTTGGGTCATTAAATTAAATATAAATTTGCTGAATATATTTACCCTAAAAAGTAAACAGTTATATACCGAAAATTTGTTCAACCTCTTGAAATTTTTCGTTAGAGTATGTTAACATTGCTAAACTGCCACATAATTTTCTGAAACATGGAACTGACAGTTATATGCAGTTACCATTGCTGAAATTTCTCTTACAGTATAGGAAAACTTAGAAACGGTTTCTGCATATAGCTTTAGTGACGCGACACTGAAAATTTCCTAAAGAAAGTTTTAACAGTGTATGAAGAAGGTAGAAATGTATTAGTATGCAAAAGCCCAAGGAAGATGCACATGCGGAAATAAAATTCTATTCTACTATAAATGAATAGGTGTGAAGGATAAATTTATATTGAGATAAGTCCACGTAAAAAGTGCATTTTCCTTAACGATCGTTAACTGCTCGAGTAATGGGAGATTTTTTGTTGTACTTGATGCATAGGTGTGGTGTGAGATAATGCACCTATAGTCGAGCACCATCTCCCCATCCTATTTGCTCAGAAACCCAATTAACGTGAGGGAATAGGACAATCCGTCTCTCGGCTCTAGTTCTATTCGATATCGTGCTGACAAAGCGTCTAGTAACAGAGGAGATGTGGCGTCCAGTCACTAAGGGTACACCAAATTCGAATTAAACAAAGTCGTGGTCAGCCAGATTTTCCGATTCGTTTCGCACACTAGTTAACTTCTGTTGATATTTACTTATTGATTTTAATTTACGTTTAACGATTTCTATTGCATTTTTTATGATTAATATATACTTATTATAAAATATGATGACATATATCGGCAGTATGAGAAATAAGTAAATCCTTCTGATTTGATGTTCTAGTTTTATGTTGGTGTTTGATGATAGGGTTAGGGTAAATGGACTATTAAATTTGGTTTGTCTGTAACAAAATCTGCAACGGATAATAGTTTGTATGCATAAGCTGATATATGCAAAATGTCATTCTAATAGAGTGTGCATTTTAGATTTTCACACATTTTAAACTTCGTAATTTCTTCGTCAATGTATAAATTATGATATACAAAACATAAAGAAATAATGATTAAAAAGAATTTATTATGTGTATTATGTGTATTATGAGTTGGCTACAAAATGAAAAAACTAACTTTCCACTGACAAACATAAGCGGATACCCCTAAACATGTTTTGTAAGGATTGACAACATTTTTGGACCCTCCCCATACAATAGGGAAGAACATATATAATAGAGATGATATGAAAAATGTTGTATATATTATATATAAATATAAAGAAAAAATAATTATTGTTATATAAAATCATTTTTTCTTAATCGCAGCGAATAAATAGTTCAACTGTGCAATGCTGGTCACTCCTGGTTTCAACAAAGCATGAACTTGGCAAATGTTTCATTTATATCATGTATCATTTTATGATATTAACATCAGTACATACAATTTTTCCTAATAAGAATAGCATAAATTGTTCACCCGCGTGGAAACTGCCCAACATATTTGCACCCTTATTTTTTTCTACAAAAAAGTGAACTTTCGTTCACCAAGTTAAAAAAAAAGAAGTTTGAGAACAAAGATTAGATTGTTATAAAAAATTACAAAAACATTTCTAACATAATATTTTTTACCTTGTTAGGGCAATTATAGTATTTTTCACTTTTTTCAAATAAAAACTGTATTGCGAGAAAACAAAAGAAATCAAAGAATTTAGTGCTTTACACTTGCAATTACATTTTAAAAATTCAGAATGTATTGTATCATCAATTTACATTCTTAAAATTTCCCCTGTTGATGATTTTTATAGGTTCATTTTGTTTTGAGTATGCTAATTTTAATATAAAAATATTTCAATTAATTATAATTCAGTTCTATAAATCTTGAATTAAAGGAAATATTCAAATCTATTGTAATTGCGCGCCAAATTTCGCTGTCATTCCTGCCATCTCATTAGCTGATTAGATTCGCGATCTGGTTCGATTCTGTCGTTACGTTCCATTCCATGATCCAATGATTCCCTTTGATGCCATTTCGCGTTCGCCAGCACACTCTTTAACAAGGCATGTATAAAATGTTGCTTATTTGCGGTTTTGTGATTTATTTTTTAATTCATTGTTAACCTTGAGAAAATGAGAAAGTAAAATTTTAATTTTTTTTTTCAAAAAAGGAGGGTTCATTTGTTCGACTTAATACGTACTTGTTTTCTTCAAGTGGCGCTTTTGAGGTTAAAACCACCCAATCGTATTCTTTTTCTTTTAACATAGGGAATAAATGACAATCACGGCGAGATAAGAAAGTTCATAATATATAGCTTTAATAATTTGTACAACGCCTGACACAAGACCTTGGATACTAATGGACCCAAGTGGGGAACCTCACATAACGGCTTTGTGAGGATCTTCACTTGGGGTGAT
>JAAAKG020135968.1:0-13360 GCA_010014905.2 Druon quercuslanigerum | reverse complement strand
GTAGATATTGGTCCGACACAAATCCTGATTGGATGTTGGAGAGTCACACACAATATCCACAAAAGATTAATGTTTGGCCCGTTATCTTGAATGATAAATTGATAGGCCCTTTCTTCGTCGATGGTAATCTCAATGCCCGTGCATATGAAGATCTTCTCAGAAACCATATTGTACCAAGAATAAGGGAGATTACAGGCGATAATTTTCAAAATATTTATTTTCAGCAGGACGGAGAAATGGCTTATTACTGTAGGGAGGTTCGAGCATATTTGGATACTCAGTGCAATCAAAGGTGGATTGGAAGAAGAAGTGAAATCGAGAGGCCTGTTAGATCTCCTGAGCCAACGCCTCTCGACTATTTTATTTGGGGTTATTTAAATAGCAAAGTATACTCAACGCAACCCCAAAGCTTAGACGAATTGCAGAATCGGATTCTGCAACAGGCTACTTTGATTAAAAGGCAGATGATTCGTAATGCTGTAACTGATTTTTACAAACGCATAGCTTTTTGTCAAGATGATCAAGGTTTTCAGTTCAAACAAATTCATTGAAGCGTAAAAGGCAAGGGAACTCACGCTAATCACGCACCCCGAAACGTAAGAAGCAAGGGGATTTACGCTAATCAAGCACCCCGAAACGTGAGAGGCGAGGGGACTCAAGCTAATCAAACACCCCAAAGGGAACAGAATTTACTACGTCCACGTCGTTGTCCCTAGGTAATGCTAAACGTAAATATAAACTGCTTTAAAAAAACCTTGAAAAAACCTTGAAGATCATCACCTATCGACTGCAGATGTAAAAAAAGGGGGTTTAATTTAAAAAAAAACAAAGTTGACCTTCAAAAAGCCATAAAGGTCAACTCCAAGGTCAAAATGAAGGTCACCATTGAATGCCTCGTTAAAATTTACTTTAGTAATGACCTTCACTTTTTTGAAGAATATTTACCTGAGGAAATATTTAACCGTCCCTGGACTTTTTAGACACCCGGTATAATAGTCAGTTGTTCAGTCAGTCGTCTTTACTCAAACGCGATGTCAGGTTTTACGCCCTTATTTATTTTCTTAGTTGTTTGTTTTTAGTATTCATGTGTGACTAAGTAACGTTTAATGTGTTTCGGTGAAACTTTTTGCTCTTGCTGATACTTAAATTTTTAACTAATGCAAGACCTAATTAATGTTTCTCTTTGCCTGATTATTGTCCAAACTGTGACCGATGACCGATGACTTCTTTTTTTACTGTATCATTGTTTTCGCAACCTGTTTTTGCAATAGGATAACCTCATGCTATTATTTGCAATGAAAAATAAAACTATTATAGAATCCCGCAAGTAATAATACTTTATTGACTTACGGTGATGAGCTGCGCTTTCGAAACTCACAGTGCAGAAGTCATAACATGGACCAGATATGCGAACGAAATCTGATTTAAGAAACTTATGCTAATTTCGACCAAGCTTCGCACAAACTGTAAGTTCCTCGAAGAGGTTTCTAGTCCCGGGAGTAAGTTCTGCACTGCAGGAACCCTCAAGTACTTTAAGAACCAGTTTGAAATGTGCGTTTTATACCTGAGGCGTTGGATCAATCCTGCATTCTCAAGGAACTCGCTACAGGGAGTCTTAAGTACTAGACCACGACTGCGACTTACGGGAACCTAACTTACCTTATGAGGCAATGGAAGGTGACGATAGGGGCGTTTGACAGGTCAGCGGAGTTGCATAAATTAAGATTCGGCAATGAGAATAAGATTTTTTTTTAAAATGCGGTTGCTAGACATCATTATAATTTTCAACCCAAAATGTGAATAAACTTAACTAAAGATTCCAAGGGAGTATTATTAATTTGTCTAATGTTCATTTTTTAATAATCTTTTGTTATTTGACATAATTTTGATGGAATCCTTAGACTTTAGATACTTTCACATCAGATACTTTTATCCAAGAAATATTGAATTTAGCCAAAGGTATTAGAGATAAATGTTCTAAATTGAAAAAAAATCTTTTATTTCTTTTTGCAGAATGCAGTTCACAGTCTGACAGAAATCCTCATAGCGGACTTAATCCTCGTCCTTCTTCTGCTGATTCTGCTGGCAAACAACATGCGTCTGACCAGGCTTCTAGAGAGGGCCCTTCTTTTCGTTACAGGTCCCGGTCTCCTGCTAGTCGCTCTTCTTCTATTAAAATACTTGGATATTCACTTGAAGAACTTGGATATATTCGGCTCATTTCTCGCACGAATCAGAACGTTCGATTTGAATTTCGAAGTTACAGTTTTGCAGCTGGTACGCCAATTAAATGGAGAACAGATGTAAAGAGGTTCAGCATCGTGCCAGCTGAAGAATATATCGTGTTATCAACATCCAATGGTGACATTTTTGCAATATTAGCGAATAGAGGGTTTCTTCGTGGAATATATGGTTGTCACAGAAATAGTCCGCGAATAAAGATGAACATGATAAGCGGCGAAATTGATAATTTGACCCCAGATGAAATTAGAGATTGTCCAGTAGGAAGGCATTACCCAATCTTTCCACAAAATTTTATTAAAGTGTTTGCAAATGACGATTCACTAAAGGTCAAATGGCATCCTAATAGTGAAAGTGATCCTGGTTCTTCTTTTTCTGCCTGGCAAGATTCAGCTGACCCGTCTTCTAATCCTCAGGAGTCTCTTGTTCGTTCCAGGTCCATGTCTCCTCCTGGCAGGCCTCCTTCCGATACAGTGCTTGGATATACAATGGAACAACTTGGATATGTTCGGCTTGTTCCTCGCACAAATCCAAACCAGCGATTTGAATTTCGAAGATACGTTTTCCCTACGGATAAAAGAATTCGAATACGAAAAGATAATATAAACTATGTGTTTGGGTTAACTCAAGAATATATTGTAGTGTCTGCAACTAACGGTGACGTTTTTGCAATACTGGATTCTAGTGGAACTCTTCGTGCAATATACAGGACTAATTCGCGAGTAAAAATAAATATTATAAGCGGCGCAGTTGAAGATATGACTCCCTATGAAAAGAGGGATTGTCCAGTTGGCGAAAAATGTCCAATGTTCCCGAATAGATTTATGAAAGAATTTTCAAATTATGATTCACTACAGTTTGAACAGAATCCTAATCGTGAACGTAATTCTGGTTGTTCGTCTCATTCTAGACAAAATTCACCTGACCGGACTTCTCATCAGGAACCTCTTCTTGATACCAGGTCCAGTTCTCCTTCGGGCAGGCCTCCTTCTCATGAGGTACTTGGATATACACTTGCAGAACTTGGATACATTCGGCTTATTCCAAAGACAAATCCGCAACGGCAATTCGAATTTCGAAGATACGTATTTCCCCCTTGTAGAGGAATTCATGTAATGACAGGACATGGTAAATATGTGTCTTTGCCGAACCGTGAACATATCGTATTATCAACATCCAGGGGTGATGTTTTTGCATTACTGGAGTATACTGGGTTTTTTCGTGGAATATATCTGACAGATAGGGCACATAATTGGGCTTATATGAGAATAAAAATAAACATGATAAGTGGTGAAGTTGACAATATGATGCCATTTGAATTGAAGGAATGTCATTTAGGCAATCGCTACCCAATCTTCCCACGTTGGTTTAATAAAGTTGTTTCAAATGTAGATTCTCTACAGTATGTGTACCATTAATTGAATGTAAAAAAGATAAGTTAAAATATAATAATTTTTATTGTATGTAATCTGATAAAAATAAAAATAAAAGATTTAAATGCCAATGCATAAAGGCTATCCAGGCTTCGTTTTTTATATTTTGTTAATCCCGATAAGGTCATGGACCTTTTTTTTTAATATTTTGTACACGATTTTAAATTCAATGACTCTAATAGGATTTTGATAATTTTTTCACTTGTGGCTTATAGTTTATGGGGATTTAAGTGCAGTAAAAAAAATGTTGAAAGGAAGCAGGAAAATCAAACCAAAGTTCCTCAAATAGTTTTTGGCCTTACTACCTGCGCGAAGCCACACTTTTATTTATTTTTTTTAGAAAATTTCGAAATTATTTAAAGAATTATTTAAACAAACCCGATTTTTTTAAATAAACTATAATTATATTATATTTCACAGTTTGAACGAAAAATGGAAGTTTTTTAAAACTTACTTTACGATTAAAAAAATATATCAATTTAACTCAATTCATTTTCTACTGAAAGATTATTTTGTGATCTGAAATATGGTTTCAGTAATTATAAAATGACGATTTATTATTAAAAGAAAATTACACAGTCTACGTCTAAGATTATAACACCTCGATTGTGTTTCATCTGGGGTATCGAAATTCGTACTTTCCCTAATTAGTTTTAATTTTAAGATTCTATCTGCCCATTTTTCAAATTCTTGAAATTCCATTTTGCTTTTATTGTCTAAATCTTCATTTAACGCTTTTATTGTTTGGAGTTCTCTACCTAAATTTAAAAAAGCTGGTGTAAATCCTGTTCACGAATGTTTACTTGTATTTAACGCAAACTGTGAGTCATCTAAATTTTCATCCCAGGATTTATGATTTTTTTTTCAAAGTATGCTTTTTTGCCGTTTTAATTAATCTGTTACATTTTTCAATTGGATTTGCTTGTGCGTCGTATTTAGGTGTTTTCGTACGTCTAATATAAAACGCTTTGGTTAAGTTAATTATTGATTTATTTATGTACTCTTTGCCATTATCTATGAACAAAATTCTAGGTGTTCGCCATTTCGAAATTAAACATTTATAAAATTATTTTACAAATCAAAAAAGACCAAAATATATTGATTTCTCGACTTTATCATTGGCAAAAGACACATCATATTTCATGATAATACTGTCCACGGTTCTTCAATTATCTCTATTCCTGGGACTATAAAAGCTGTCATTGGTTTAGATTTATCGTCAAACTGTATGTGATGATATGCTATACGAAGATCTATTTTACACCTTGCACATCTACTTGATGGCTAGTCAAATGTTAATCATATTCGCTTCTATCGTATACTTGATATTTGGTAATTCTGATGAACAGAAAATATTTTTCTCATAATCCATTTTGACACCCAATCTTTGTATCATATCGGTTCCGTTTATTCCTATCGATCTTAAATGTGCTACCAATCTGAATAAGTATTTTTCAGTATGACCTACTTTGCTTGGAATTAAAACTTGTCATCTATTTTAGAATCTTCAAAATCTATCAGAAGGTAAAATCTTGTTTCGTCCAATTCTTTTCTGTCTATTTCGAGTAATTCGTTGATTATTATCTGTCTTTAATAACCACCGCTTAGGTTTCCCTGATTAAACGTATACTGTCATTCGCGTTGTATATAGCCTTTTTCCCCGAAGTTTTAATTTCGATATCCGAAATTTGGATTGATGAAATCCTCTGCACTTGGACTTATTTCACCGTTTTTCTTATCCCTAATATTCTCTTCGGCGTTGTATAAAAGCGCTGGTATTTGCGAAGACTTATTTCTTTGTTGTGTCTGTGTGTTTCCTAACAGTTGATTAGTTGCATTTAATAATTAGCCGGCTGGTTTCTGATTTCTGAAACTATTATCATTATAATTATTATTAAGTCGTGGATTTATTTGGAATCCAGAATTTGTTTGATAATTATTGGTATTTTAAAAAAATTTGAATTAAAAAATCTAGGATTCCCATTTGGAAAACTTGATTAAAATTGTCTGTTTTGTTGATCTTGTTACCTAGGTATAAATTGTCTTAGTTGATTTTGATAGTAATTTGGTTTTTGTAGGATCAGACGGTACTGCTGTAAATACGGGTCATCCTTTTGAGGTGATTCTATGTATGTAAATTTATTTAGAGACTATTGCAATGGAGGCGGATATAAAATCAACTCTTACTCATATTCTGGTATTATCAGACAAACTATTAAAAACCATGATCATCAACTAATAGTTACATTTGATGCGATTAATGCTCCTATCCCTCTAGTAGATGTGGAAGTTCTCAGTCTTGGTAAATTTAATCTTGCTAGATGGATTAAAATGACCAACAGAAGCATGTGATAATATATTTCAAATCCTGATCCCTCCGGAAATCGTATAATTATCGTCACTTCCACAGTTAAAGTGTACATCCAATTATGGTTTGCAATCAAGGTTCACCATTCTATCAAGGATGCAGCAAAGCATGTGTGAAAGAGGATTTGTCTTTCAAGATATCTTCAGGAGGATGTCATACTAGATGCTCCCTAAACATGTTACTATTGCAGGTAAGATTAGGGATCCCATTGCTGTTCCTTAGATTTCTTTTTATAGAAATGAAGCAGCAACGGGATCTCCAATCTCACCTGTAACAGCCAACAAAAAGGTACATCTCAGTGATCGAGTAACACAATTCCTTTGATCTTTGGGCAAAGTCTATATTCTGGAAACCGGGTGAGCGAAGATCCAACGTATAAAGAAACATGAGAGTAAAGTCAGACTGAAACATTGAATGCAATCAGCACTGGCTGAGTATAATATCGAAGCAAGAATGAAAACATTAATTGTGGGTTGCTTCATAGTGAAAATAAACAAAAAGGGCCTACAATAAAAACGGTATATTTTGCTTTGACGATTTGAAGATTATATTCATTATAAATATTAAATTAGGAATACTTAAGTAATGCGTTCTATATGAATACATATATTTTATTTTAAATTATACTACTTATCATCCAAAAATATTTCAATGCAGTGCCAAATGTTCAAACATAAAAGGAGCTTTGGCTATCCAAAAGAAGGCAGGATTCCTCTACCAATTGTACTATCCTAAATAAAGAAACATCCGGAGTTATACATTTAGTCTTTGTTACTTAACCTAAAAAAAATACATTTATTCATTGGGTACATATCATATAAATACGGTTAATACAATTTATTTATAACGAACAGAAAATTATCTTCGTAATCACAAAACAAAACCAACCGATTTCAGGGTACATCCTAACTTATATTCTTAATATCCAATTCTTAATCGAGAAATACACCAATAGCAACTTCAATCATGACAAAAGGTTTGCCAGTTTTAGAGATTTATCTCTAAATTTGCGATCTTTTGTACATATGACGGTTAATTTTCAAGTTAGGCATTTGACGCAAAAATTGGCGTGTTTCGATTTTCAGTTGGCTACTTAAAGCGATTGTTGAAAGAATAATCTAAAGGTAGGATTTGTAACGTCTGAGTGCCTAAAAAAGTCGAATTGACGAGTAGTTTGAGTTAATTATCATGGTTTTTTAAAGATATAAAGAAAACTGTATGCCAAGTCATCAGTTGAAACGTGTCTCGCCAGGATAGGGCAATCCGAATTGTTTCTGGTGTATTGAGCCCTGAGAAAATAGATTTCTATAGGCGTTATCCAGAGTACATATTTAATAGATTTCCTACCCTTTAGCACAAGTGTTTTAAAAATATTCAGACAGGACAAGTGGGTGGTGTCACTGTATTATTTCGGTTAGACTCTCATATAGAAAGTTCAAGAAGTGAGAGTGCTAACTCTATCTTGAGGGTTGGCTGAAGAAGAGTCCTTCACTACCCCAAACAATACAAGATATAAAAATGGCATTAAAGGATGCATTTGAGGATTTGGGACTAGCACTGAATTTGGAAAAGACTTGAACATCTGCTGATCTATTCCGTTATCAACGAACTTAATACCGAGATGGAGTAAAAATAGCTAATGATTTAAAATAGTCTGCTCATGTATTTTCAGGTGACGGATATATCATGATTGTTGGTCATTCAACTATCGTATCTATTCTTATATACTTATGTTTGTACAAAAATTATTTGAGTATTTCAGCAGAAAATAAAATACAGAGAGAAAACGTTAAAGGAGTTGGCAGAGGTGGCGGTTCGAATTTATGTGGAGTAAATCATTCATTGTATGCTTTATTAAAGCAGATATATCCAAACTTACAAGCATTAAAATGGATAAACCATGCTAATAATGAATCAAGCTCTAAAGCAGCTATTGAGTTTCCAGCAAATGTTGAATTTCTCAGTAGAGAAATTTATAATTGTTTCATTCACTCCCATCTACGTAAAGTGATATACCAAAGAACCTGAGAAACTTTAAACATGGGGTTTATTGATAAAGACGGTAAACCAACAAAGTTACATGAGTTCATCCAATTATCTCACACTCGATGGTTAGTGCGGTTTTTCATTGTTAACGTCTTCTTAGAACACTGGTGAGAACTTTGAATACATTTTCACAACGTGATAGAAAAAGATAAATTTTTAAATGCCCTTTTGCTGAATCAGATGAGGCATGTTCATGTAGACGACTCGTATTTAATGTTTCTGAAGCCAATTTTGTATTCGTACATCGAATCATGAAGATTTTCAGGTTGAAAATCTGGACATGGGATGTGCAGTTGACGATCTTATCCCGCTTTTATTACGTATTGCATAAAAGATTATGAAACCATCCTTTGTGGAAAAAGGAGTACATGCCGTAATCAAAGATCATGATAATGAGTTAGCTTACTTCATGGTTGAACGAGTAGATTTTGATATTGAATATTACTAAGGTTTGGCTAAGTCTCAAGTTACAACAGTGCAGAGTGAGGAATTATAAACTCGAGCGTTTCTAAAACACCTATTTTGTTGAACCAGCTGAAAGAGTTCAAGAAAATTTAAAGATTGTTGAGAAGCTGAAAGTCTTATAACAGAGTTTATTTTTGAGCCAACTTCGAACGCCTTTCAAAAACTTACCTTTACTCAGTCAGCTTATTCACTAGAATAAGCTCGGCTTCGTTAAATGTCAATGGAACAAACTACTGACTGTTAATTGGTAAAGTCTCTTCAATAAATAAATTCTGAAGAGATCAAATTCATTTTGGTCAAAATAGTATCTATCCGAAGATGCTGACGTAGATTTTGTATTTCGAGACCTTGCCTTGTATAGATTGTATAGATTATGAATTGGATGCAGATTTCACGCGACTAATCCTTGTTGCACAAGCTTTAAGCTAGCTCAAGAAATGTTTAATAAATTCAATTATAGGATTCTGTGTCCCTCTACGGACGACGAACAACAAAAAATAGATGTGAAAATCTTTGAGATTTTAGATGATGTCGAATCAGTGTGTATCAGTGTTTTAGAGTTTTAGAAAGTCTGCATTACGTTGGTATGAATACACGTAATACGTTGTAGTTACTAGTCTATATATGCAGAAATAGTCAATGTTTTAGATTACGTTATCTGTTGTACTATTTAAAATTCCCACTAAAGCTGAACTAAGTTAAAAAAATTAATTTTATTCATTGAAAATCGAGCTCGGGTTCAAATTAAATTATTTTCGGTTGGAATTTATTTTTTTAACTGTCAAATAATCTATTAGACTCCCGATTTAAAATCAATCATTTTTAGTTAACAATTCAAAAATTTTTGTTTTAGATTTACATACTTTGTTTTCAGTTTTTATTTTTGGGTAGAAAACTGATATTCTTCTTAAAATATTCTACTAGACCCTTGAAAATTAAACTCGACTGTGTGTAGCTAAACATACAATATTTTCTTATCTCAGAAATTTTTGCTCAATTTTTTCAAACATAATTATGTTTTTACACCATTTTTGTTCAGTTTCGTTATCGACAGTTGTTTTATTCGGATCGGTTTTGTTGACACATCACATCAGAAAACTTTACGATTTACAGCGTATAAAAACTTAAATTTTTGTTGCTCTCTATTTCGTAACTTACATTATTCTTATCTGATTAGTGAACTTTTAATGCGACTTGCCACATTGGTGTACCTATAACGATAAAAATCTGCTGTTGACAAATATAAATTTTGAATCCATTTACAATGCAGTAAAAAAAATAATGTAGGTCCCCCAACTAAAAAAAAATATTAAAAATGCGCGTCTCTTAAATAGCCCTTTTTTCTGTCACGTCATATACTTTTTTATATAATAAATCATCTGATTCATCATGTATCATTTGATAAAATACTTTATTTAATTAAAAGTTGTAAAATCTTTTACAGTTATCAAGAAAAATCGTAAGAATTCTTTTAGAGAATTCTTTTATAGAATTTTTTAAAAATACATTTCTAAATGCTAAATTGAATCAGGAATTTTTGTTTCATTTTTCACAAAATTCTAATAAATTATATGCTGAAGCTACAAAAATCATTAAAATTTGGTTAGAGGTGTGGTCAGAACGGGGTTTCGACAAAAACACGTGTCGTAAAATTCAAAACCGTGTAACTCGATGAATTTTGAATATAAAAAAAAATTCCAATGGTTTTATCGGGATTAACAAAAGATAAAAGAAAATAAGCCTGGACAGCCATAATACATCGGCATTCAAATCTTTAATTTAAATTTTGATAAGCTTACATATAACAAAAAATATTATAATTTAGCTTATCTTTTTTTACATTCACTTAATGATACACATACTGTAGAGAATCTTCATTTGAAACAACTTTATAAAACCAACGTGGGAAGATTGGGTAGCGATTGCCTAAATGACATTCCTTCATTTCAAATGGGGTCATATTATCAATCAACCCGCTTATCATGTTTATTTTTATTCGCGTATAAGCCCGAATTCCCCGATAAATTCCACGAAGAATCTCAGTATACTCTAGTATGGCAAAAACGTCACCTCTGGATGTTGATAATACAATATGTTCGCGGGTTGGCACGGGTACGTATTTACCTGTTCCTGACCTTACAAGAATTCCTTCATCAGAAGGAAAAACGTATCTTCGGAATTCGAATTGCCGTTGCGGATTCATCGCGGGAATAAGCCGAATATATCCAAGTTGTGAAAGTGTATATCCAAGTGCCTCATGAGAAGGAGGCCTCCCGCAAGGAGAACTGGACCTGGCGTCAAGGTGAGGCTCCTGGGGAGAAGACTGGCCAAGTGAATGTTGTCTCAGAGGGGATGTGTAACCAGGATTATGTTCGCGATGGGGATTCTGTACGGACTGTAGTGAATCGTAATTTGAAAATTGGCTGGTGAAAGTGTTTGGGAAGATTGAGAATTTGTCGCCTACTGGGCAATCCTTCCTTTCATCCGGAGTCATAACCTCAACTGCACCGCTTAAAATATTTAATTTTACTCGCGAATGAGTCCTGTATATTGCACGCAGAGTTCCACTATAATCCAGTATTGCAAAAATGTCACCATTAGAAGTTGATACTACAATATATTCTTGATTTGACCCAAGCATAAAGCTTGTATTATCTTTTCTCAATCGAATTCGTTTATCAGTAGGAAAAACGTATCTTCGAAATTCAAAGCGCTGGTTCGGATTGTTGCGAGGAACGAGCCGAACATATCCAAGTTGTGCCATTGTATATCCAAGTACCTTATCAGAAGGAGGCCTTCCAGGAGGAGAAATGGACCTGGCACGAACAAGAGACTCTTCGAGAGTAGAAGACCGGTCAGGTGATTGGTGTCTGCCAGAAGAAGAACCAGGATCACGTTCGCCATTAGGATGCCATTTGAAGTTTAGCGAATCGTAATTTGCAAAAGCTTTAATAAAATTTTGTGGGTAGATTGGGTAATTTCTGCCTACTGGACAATCTCGAATTTCGTTTGGGGTCAAATTATAAATGGCGCCACTTATCATATTTATTTTTGCTCTCGGATAATATTTATGCAAACTATAAATTCCATGAAGAAACCCACTATTCGATAATATTGCAAAAATTTCATCATTGGATGTTGATAATACAATATATTCTTGGGCTGGCACGCGACTATATGTCTTTCCATCTGTTCTCCATCTAATTGGTGTTTCAGCTGCAAAATTGTAACTTCGAAATTCGAATCGAAGGTTCTGATTTGTGCGTGGAATGAGCCGAATATATCCAAGTTTTTCCAAAGTGTATCCAAGTATTTTAATAGAAGAAGAGCTGCTAGCAGGAGATCGGGACCTGGGACGAGAAGGAGGCTCCTCTGCAGGATTCAGGCCGGACGTATGCTGTATGCCAGCACACGAAGAAGTTCCAGGATAACGTTCACTCTGAGGATTTCTGTCTGAATAGAAACTGCAATCTGCAAGAAGGAGTTAAAGATTTTTTTTTATTTAACAAATATTATATCCAATGCCTTTGGATGAATTTAATATTTCTTTTCAAAAAGTATTTTTCTAATGATTTCATCAGACTTATGTCAAATAATTCTTAAATATAATAACTGCTTAATCTATAAAATGAACTGTTTCTAATATGTCCAATTATCTGAAAAATATTCTTTTACGCAATTTTACTCTCAAAAGACACTTACCAAACGATACTCTCAAAAGAAAAGAAAATTAGACCGTATTTCTGTTATATCTCATAATTGATTTTTATTTTTTAAGTGTATGAAAAATGCATGTATTAAATCTATAAACACATGCAATTTTCCTTCTGTACATTCTAATCATTGTGAATAATTTAAGAAATATTTTTAAATCTACTTTTTAGGTAATTAAACCGCCGCATCGTAGAACGGAATGTATAATATTTGTTCAGGAGTTGGAAGGGGCCCAGACGCTCGGGTTTGAAGTACATTCGAGGGTCCCCTAACTCCTCATGAAATATTTTCCTTCTGGTTTCACATTTTTACTATACACAACTATTTTAAATGTTATTATTATATTTTATAACTGCGACACCGATTGTCAAATTTTCTGATAACAACGTTTCAAAAATCAGTTTTTAAAATTTTTGAAAATTAACTATTTTGTTGAAAATTTCCTGCTCTTATTTGAAAATTCAAATCTTTGAAATTCTTAAAAATTAACTACTTTTTGGAAAATTTCTCGCTCTAATTTGAAAATTCAACTCTTTGTTCCTTAATCCAACGGTTTGGTGGGGAAACTAAAAAATTAATTTTTTTAAGTTCTGCTATCTGGTGGAAAATGGATCTTTGTTGGTTGAAAATGAGCAGGATTTTTAAATGCATCCTTTCAGTCTGAGAATTCAACTACCTCTGAAAAAAATTCGTCCTTACAGATAGTAAATTAATCTATTTAGTTAAAAATTCTATTATTCTTTCGAAGACTAATTCTAACTACATAATTAAATCAAAATGATTTAGAACTGAGTGTGACTTCGTGTAACAAGCTGCTTTCTACAGATGACACAATGAAGTTCAGACAATAAATGCTTGCAGAAGGTAAGTAAAAACGAGTTCAGTTTCCGGTATGAAAGTGTAAAGTAGCGGGAATTGTGGTTGCTGAGAGTTACGATAATTGTGGTGAAATTTGAGGTGAGTGAATTGAAGGAGTGTACAGAAGGGTTTGGTTGAAAGAGTTTGTTTGAGGGATCGTGAAATTGTAAAGGGGATAAGGATATTTTTGACGATTGAGACAGATTTGTGTGAAAGTTAAGGTTAGGTTGGTTTG
>JAAAKG020135967.1:0-13360 GCA_010014905.2 Druon quercuslanigerum | reverse complement strand
CCAACACTGTTGGTACTACAGCTGTTCCAATGTGGGCACAGGGAGTGCCCAATAAGAGAGAGGATTTGTACCAAGCTGTAGGCGAGCAGCGCGCGACGCATTGGTGTTCCAGCTCTACCACGTGGGCGCGCGGCTCGCCCAAAATTTTTGCAGTGTAGGCTTCTGATGCGAGAAAACTTCAACTTGCTTTAAATATCGTGAAGGGGTACACAAGTGATTGATATAGACTTTAGATTGGACAATTGTACCAAGATTAATGTAAAGAAATTAATCTAAAGAAAGAAATCTAAAGAAATTACTTGCATTTTTGGAGGGCCCTGAGCTTCTGGATATAAGTTTTATTAGATATCTTGAGCTCAAAGTACCTTAAAAGCTGCATTTAGGTTCAGGAAACACGATGTGATTGGGAAAGGAGCGTGTCAAAGTGAGGAAAGTGCATTACTCCATCTAGATGCCTCACTTCTGAAAGCCGAAGTAAAGAAAACAAAGGTTGACAATTTTTGCGAAAGCCTTTCTTCAGATCATCAGAACTTAATTCAAGACAGTGTGTTTTTTTTAGAATGCCAGAACAGTGTTATTTCCAAATTATTATACTGTAACCGCGTTTTTCGTCAAGACGTTCTCAGCAACAGGTGTAGAGAGCTTATCATAGACACGTTGAGTACTTAGAAGACATATTTTCTGTGTGTTCCACTCACGCGGGAACGACGCATTTCTACAGACAAATTTTCTGAAACTACGATTTTCGAACAGTTGGCTGACAAAAAAATCACTGTCAAGAACAAGGAAAGGAAAGAGAGGTATCAAAATTTTAAAACGGAGCTGCAACGACTGTACCCAAAATATTCGTTTAAAGTAAATGTCCTTGTATTCGGTGCTCTCGGGAGTGCGAAAATATCAATGCTTCGTAACCTGAATCTTTCAGTGTGCACTTTAATCTACTTCACGCAACTCCAATTCACTCGAATTCATTCATTCTGTTCCAATTTATTTCACTCCGTTCCACTTTACTCCACTCAACTCTGATCCAATATACTCCACTCAACTCAACACCTGTCCACTTCAATCTAATCCAATGCATGCCCATCCAGTTCATTCGAATCCAATCCAATTTATTCACATCCACTCCATTTCAATCTACTATCTGAGGTACTGATCTTCACGAATAAGTCAATTAAATTTTTGTTTTATTTCTGGAAGTTTAAAAAAAAAAATTTTTAATTTAGCCATAGACATTTTTTTAAGCCTCCTAGCAATTTCCTAAAACTTGAGAAAACAACCATTAACTTGAATAAACACGAATGACGTAAAATTTCCGACGAGCGCTGGCTCAAGGAAAATTACACGAGATTTTCACCCGTCTGTGATTGTGATTACGTCGCGCCTTGTAGCCACCCATGTCACGGTCGTGAGACGTTTCCATGGTGAGGCATACCGGCTACCAGTAGAACCGCCGTAAATCACACGTATGTCTTGAGGACACGAAGCGAGCCAAGGATGACAGCTTTCTGCATCCATCTCACAAGTGCTTTGGCATATTTTTGGTACGCTGGTATGGTTTTAGGGATACGAATCAGTGATAGCTTCACACCTTCGAGAGCACCGATCACAAGGACAATTACTTTAAACAAACATTTCAGGTACAGTGGCTGCAGCTCCCTTTTGAGGTCTTGCTACATCTCCTTATCCTTGTCCTTAGCAGTGACGTTGTAGTTCGTTCCTCGAAGTTTTTGAGAACGATGTCAGGCCTCGAGTGTGCAAAGAAGACGTCCGAGTTGCGGCTAACACCGTATGATCGACAAAGATAGTAATAAAGCACTCATTATGTCTCAGAGCCTCATTATGTCTGCAGAGATACGTAGTTCCCGCGTGGGTGGGACACCCAAATAGTATATGTTCTAGGTACTTAGCGTGTGCATGACACGCTCTGCAGCTAACGCTGCGAACTTCTTGACATAAAATGCGGTCGAATTATGCTAAAGTGGAAATCACACCGTCCGTGCACGCGAAAATGAAACCCTCTGTACCTTAATTACGCCCTAATGATTTGAGAAAAGCTGAAGTATGCTCTTTCGACAAGGACTGTTCTTCTACATTTCTGTAAAAGTTTCCGAGCATTTTCTTGTCAAGTAGCTTTCCGCTGAATTTTTCAACCTCTGCTTTCTTTACTGCGGCCTTTAGAAGAGAAACATCTAGATGGAGTAAAGTACTTTCCTCACTTCTGATGGTAACATTCAAGCCAGAGGTCTTGACCGCCTGCTCTGCGGCTTTGAGAAGGAACGCTCCATTGCCAATCATCTCATGGTTCCTGATAATTAGAAGTCCGCGTCCGCCTTGACGGCTTGAAATGTATAATCGCGGAACAGACGATTTGATATGTGCAAGCTCTTATGCACATGCATGATCTTATGTGTAGCAATTTCAACGGCCTTAAGCTCGTTCCTTGTCTATTGTAACACCCCAAACGAGTAGAGTAGAGCCGAGACGGCAAGCGTGTCATTCGCATATACCTTGTTCAACACAATGTATGGACGAACCTTCAAGCTTTCCAACAGACAGATAAGTCTATGAGATGTTGAGTCGAAAGCTTTCCGGCAGTCAATCTAGTCCATTGACAGGACGTTTAGATGGACCGCTGCATCTCTTCAGACGCACCCTTCAATTAGCAGGTTCTGTCTGCATCCTGCTACACCTTGTTTCGAATCACGTTGTTCGTACATCTCAATCCACGGAGGCTCAATTCTTCGAACAATCCCGTTCTTTAGGAGCGCTGTAAAAATCTTGTGCAGTGTGTTCAAACAAGTTATTGGCCTGTAATTATCTGAGTTGGATAAGTTGCCTTTTTTTTGGTAGGATTATAGTGCGTCCAAACACCAGCCACTGCGGAATGGGCGTTTCTGACTTTAAATATGAGGTCAATATGCGGGCCAGATGTTGATGTGTAGATGTAAACTTCTTCCACCAGAATTACTTGATACCATCTGCGGCTGCAACGGAAAAGTTCTTCGAACACCTCAGTGCTTTTTTCACCACTTCAGCAGTGATGGATGGACATTCCTCCTCAGATCTTACAAGGTTCTCGGAAATCTCCTTGAAGCGGATAATATTATCAGTATCCTCTTTTAACTCCAGTGTTTTTGGGATCTTGTAGAATCTCTACAAAAAACTTTTTATTCTCCCTAATCCATCTCTCCCTCTTCTGTATTCTCCTGCAATCTTCTTGTTCATTTGTTGTATGCTTTTTTTGTTCTTTTGATCCATCGTCGGTTTTACCTTTCGATTTAAATCAGCAAAACTTTTTTCAGCACAATAAACTAAAAAGTTGATGTTTTAGAGGTCGGGCTCCTCTGAGATATCCTCACGAATGGCGGAATCCATTTCTGTCAGATCTTCGGGCTTAGGAGGAACCTGTATGTTAATGTTCCTCCTAGTCCTGAAATCACTATCATCTCTCAGAAGGTGCTTGCTTTCCGTCTTAAGCTTGTTTATATAGTGGTTGAGGAAGCGCTCAGCGTACATATACAGTTTTTAAGAGGTACGTACTTTGAATTCGCAAGAAGTGATGAAAAACGTGCTGAAGCTCTGGGTGTTGGCATCGTCGCAGCCTAGCAAATGATCCTTGAGTTGACCCTGAATTCTAGGGTAAACGGCACTGTTTTTCAACCTATTATCGGTTGCTCTGAGCGTTTGATCGTTTTAGACCACATTCACAAATTTTTGGTGGTTGGATGGTGTTGTAATTGTTTCCACGAGCAGCTAGGGAAAGGGTTCGTCCATCCTCCTAGGGCCTCTTTAGCAAGGATAATTTGCTTACTCTGAGAGGTGGCCCGTTATCCTAGAGTCACTGTTTAAGACACCTCGCGCAGGTGCCATTCAGCATTCGGCACGTTCGTTACGGCTCCGCTTAGGGGTTATTAATTCGGAACCATCCCTGGACAATTGTCTGCAAATGCCTTATAATCATTGTACCCATATTGAACAGAAACCCTTGGTGTAACAGGGACCCTTTATCCGCAACCCGAGGACGCATTTGGTGCGTGTGTCAGAGGCGCTTCAGTTTGATTCCAAATGGATCGAATATATATATATATATATAAAATTTCATTTTTTCAGCAACCGCCTCAAACGCAAAGACTTCAACGCCTCATAACCATGTGCAAAGTGCTGTAATCCAACAGACCATGCAGGAAGAAAATTGGCGCATGTGCATTTCAAAATACATTAAACTTTGCACTCCACAAGAAAGAAATATTTTTAAAAACTTTTTTAAAAAATTATACACTAGTTTGGCTGAAAACCATCATGCGGGGTTGATAATTTGGTAAAAGACGCGTAAAAAGGTGCTCAATAATTTTTTCGAACAGTTTCTGCAAAAAAACAGCGTGGGAGACACGTGTGCTCCAGCAGGTGCAACTCGTTTTATTGCAGAATATGCCTTCAGCTCATGTTGCAAGTTTTACAGTTCTCAACAATCGTCTATTTTACGCCCTTTTATCACGAAATGCTATTATTCTATTCATTTGTTTGGAACGTCTAGAAGCAAACTATTTCCAAAGCAAGAGACAACCCCGGTTCTCATTGCATGAAATGAGCTTATAAGTCGCGTGGATTATTTTCGGATAAGATGTTATTCCATATGGATGAGCGTTGCACCCTAGTATTTTCTGTTATTAGAGTACTAGGTCAGACCTATTAAAAAAAGTAAAACCTGAATTAACATTCTATTACTGCGATGGGTGCCTTATTAGTGTAGTTTTTGTAATTTATCTCAAATCTTCTCTGTTTGCCAGGATAATAATCTTAAATCTGTAGTCTACATGATAGCTGTTAATGGTCAATTTGATTGTTAGTTCATTCACGAAATCCTAATCTTCCGTCTATATTTTCCAATATGATAATTAATCAAATAATTATTTACAGAACTACCCAACTGGACCTATGATGGAAGTTCAACATATCAAGCCGAAGGCGGTAACAGTGACATTTTCCTTTATCCAGTGGCCATATATAAGGATCCGTTTCGCAGGGGGTCTAATAAATTAGTACTTTGTGATACGTACAATCCTGACAAAAGTCCAACGAAAAGCAATAAACGTTTTAGTGCTAACAAAGCAATGGAAGCCGTAACAACCATGGAGCCGTGGTTCGGAATTGAGCAAGAATATACTTTCTTAGATTCCGACGGTAGACCACTTGGCTGGCCTAAGAACGGTTTCCCTGGACCACAAGGTCCATATTATTGTGGTGTTGGAGCAGATAAGGTCATCGGCAGAGAAATTGTTGAAGCTCATTATCGAGCCTGCTTATATGCAGGTGTAAATATATCCGGAACTAATGCAGAGGTTATGCCCTCACAGTGGGAATTCCAAGTTGGCCCGTGCGTTGGTATCAGCGCCGGAGATGATCTCTGGATTGCCAGATTTATTCTTCATCGTATTGCTGAAGAATATGGCGTAATCACCAGTTTGGATCCAAAGCCTGTAGATGGTTCTTGGAATGGTGCTGGTGCCCATACGAATTTTTCCACGAAAGCTATGCGAGCTGAGAATGGTATCATTGAAATTGAGAAGGCTATAGAAAAACTAAGTAAAAAACATTTAAAACATATTCAAGCGTATGATCCTAAAGAAGGCAAAGACAATGAGCGACGCCTTACTGGAAAATGCGAGACAAGCAGCATAAATGATTTTAGCGCTGGTGTGGCTAATAGAAATGTAAGTATTCGGATTCCACGAACTGTTGCTGATGATAAGAAGGGATATTTAGAAGACAGAAGACCCAGTAGCAATTGCGATCCATATTCCGTGTGCAACGCCTTAGTTCGTACTTGCCTTCTTAATGAGTAATCTTCCAGGGTGGCATCATTGATATTCTGTTTAATATAATGAATGACAACTAATTTACCATATCATATACATTAAATGTTTAAGGTTAAATGTAACAAGTCTTCCTATTGAAGAGATAGTGTGTGTTGTTAATTATTTATCAATTTCGTTTAAAAATGATACATTGATTAAAAAAAGGTGAAACAACGAAATTAATGTTTTCTTAGCTTTTAAAAATAAAATTCTCCAAACATATGGTATAAATTCGTGTTTTTGAATATTTTCAATCTTATTAAAAATAATAAATACTAAAATAAGAATAACAATCGACATTGATATAAATAATCTGGTTGTAAAGTGAAAAGGTTTAAAGTTTCCAGTTCAGAAAAAAATGTGTTATGGTTAAAGTAAAAAAATAAAAAGAATAATTCGAGGTTGTCATTTAATATCTCTAAATAGGAATCAGTGATATTTCACAGAACGTCATTGAGCAATACTTTTGATAAAAGTTTCTTTTAATATAATAAATTAAATATGTGAGTTTCAAGCGCGTTTTGATATATTTTTATGCTTGCAAATATTCCTTTTTTCATTACCTAAAAATTTTTCTGTAATATTTTTTTCAAGAACATCATATTTTTGAGATAATTTTTTGATTTGAATTGAAAATTTTAAACCTAAAACGTTTTTTTTCGTTTACTTTCAACAAAATGAGGTACAAATATGAAGGAGAACGAAATCCGCTTCAGACCAATAATAGTGCATATTAGTACCCCTTCTTTTAATGGAATTTTATCTTTTTTTTTTGACGTTCTAAAAATTCGTTAGAAAGTGTTCAGAAAATTTATTATTAGTATATACACTAACAATGGTTCGCACAATTCTGTTTATTTTTTTGTAAAACAAATGCAAAAGAGTTAAAAGAAAATGATCGTTTTAAATGGGGGGGAAGTGTCCACAGTTGTTCAGTGTGCACAGGGAATTAAAATGAATCTTTAAAAAATGAAATGCAATGGACGTGTATGTGTACTGTAGAAATCCGTAATTTTACACACCAGCTTATCGTACTCTTCTTTTTTTCCCAAACTAACCTGCGGCTCATGCTGCAAGATTCACACTCCTACTGAAAATTTCTACTTCACCCAAAATTAGTTCAATATCCTTCATATTCACATGCATGTCAGGTTCAATTTATGTGTAATATGAATATGACAGTTTAGAATTTTCATGTGTCGCATACTTAAACGAAATATATGCTGCAAGAATAAAAAATCTGGGTCAACTCATGTTACTTCCAATTATAGAATGTGCATAACTGAAAATATTTTACTACTTTACCTACATAAACGCAGTAATTTGGGTAAACTCCTTCATATTTATTTTGCGAAATAATAGAAAAATTATTCAAATTGCTACATATATTTTGTTTAAAAAAATACTATCTTAGGTAGATAAATTAGAAATTTGTATACAATGGATTACGCCAGGCTATTTCCGTATCTGCCCCGCATAGTTAAAGACTTGGCATTAATAATAATGGTTAAAAACTACGAGTTCCTAAACTTATTATTTTAATTGCTTTATGTAGCTTAAATCCGTAAATTATGAATTGTGTAGAAAAAAGGTGCAAATAAGCATCATAGTTTGTAAAAAACTTATTTCTTTCAAAGAAGTTAATAATTGAGCCAAAAAAACTACTAAATTTATAGTCGTTTTCCAATATGATTAACGCGCACAAGTTTTTTGTATTTGCGACAAAATTATTGTAAATATATTTTAAGTGTCACTTCATTATGTAACGATGTAACGATGTTGCTTTCAACTCTATCGGACGAGATTAATAAAATTTAAACCCAAGGTTTTGTAAGTACACTGTTTCTATTATCAGAAGAACCAGTTATATAAATTATATTGAATTAGCAACGCTTTCAGTGAACATCTTTTGGAGTGTCTCAACTTAGTTTGAAATCAAGTTATACTGTTAATTAAGTTAAAAAAAAGAAAGTTTCCTATTTCGAATTATTTATTCTGAAAGGGATTTTGTTGTGATATGTAGTTTTTGAAATTTAAAACATATAAATTAATTGGAAAAGTAAAATTTCTAAAGTTAAAAAGGACATATTATTTATTATGAGAGCAGGATAGAAAAGCATCCTGCTCCCATAAGGATGACTAAAAAAAGGGTGTTTTTTTTTGGAGTTATCCATATGGGAGTAGGACGCTTTTTCATCTTGCTTTCATAATAAAAAATATGTCTCTTTTAAGTTTATAAATTTTCCTTTTTCAACCAGTTCTTACCCAGATAACAATTATTGCTTGTATGTCTCGCCCACGCCGATGCGCGCATTTTGTGAATGCGTCATTAAAGCTTGAATAATGCGTCGCGACTATCAGCATCCGTACAATCAACTCGTGATAGAAATATCCCACACATACATATGTGCACTATGAATGCAGTTTGCACTCTGCTTAAGCAAATAGAAATTAATAATTATAATCTAGCAAAAAAAATTTTAAATTCAAATTCATAAAAAAAATAATTAAAAAAAATTATTGTGCGCAAAACCAAAATAGATATTTTTAAAAACGTAAAATTAAAAGAAGGTAAAATATAACATTAAAACAGAAAGGTACAAATTCATTAAAATAAAACATGTAAGAACTAATTATTAATAACATAAAATGTATTAATTGGAAACCAAAAAAGAAGTGTACTTTAAATACAAATATTATTACGTATATGCGTATATTTTGCAATTTGCGAACTGTCAAAACCTAGTGGATGCTACTACGACGCTGGTTCGCGCGCACTCAGTCGTAGTTCGCTTGCAGCTTGAGTCGCCTCAACGCAACGCTTCGTCTTGAGAATAATAATTTGGATTTTTTTTAATTCATTTAAAATTCACTCAGAATTCCTATGTAATTTTTTATGATCTCTCCTGCCTTCATTTTTTCGTCATGCATATGGTGTGTGCTTGAAATTTGTTACATTCTCATCCTAATGAGAAGGTATTGGTGTCTATCTATCTGTAGTCTGTATTCTGTAGGCACGATAATATTCGAAATATTAGCCAGATTGAATTCTGCTTTGGTCCACTTTTTCAGGGCGTAAAAAGAAAGAGCATGTTCGTAAACCAACTATTTGAGATGAAAATTCAAAAAGTGAGCAAATTTTCAAAATAATTGAGACTATTTTTTTCAAGTCTACAAAATTCTATGTACGGCTATTTATAGTACTCGAAAACTCGAACAATTCATTCTCATGACTTTTTTCGATAAAATAAAAATGATCAGAGTTATAGCATTTTCAAAATAAAAAAAAAACCAAAATGAACATTTTAAGCCAAAAACGCATGATACGAAAAATAAGCAAGAAAAGAAAAATGTTTATTTTTTAAAGCCCGACAAGATTATCATAAGAAATGTTTGCATTATTTTGAAAAAAATAAATAGACTAACGTTATTCTTGTAAATAATAGCGAAAACTCATTCAAATTGTGTCATGAATCATTTTTCATAGGGCACGCAGTTTTTGTTTTAATCGTAAAAAATAAAATAATAAATTCACAGGACTAAAGTTGTTTATCCCTAAAAGGTATATAAATTTCTTGTCAATCATTTTTAGATAGGACGATTACAAGTTTGTTATAAACTACAATAACATTTTATTTACCAAAATTTTTCGCCTAAATTACATCTACATTATATATAAAGAAATTAAATTTATGACAAAACGACACAAGTTGCAGTAAAATGTTTAATAATAATTTTTATTTTAATAGAATCCCATTTCTTAAATGATAAAAATGAGACAGTAAAAATACTTTTATTTCAACACTAACACATATAATGAATGGTAATAATATAAGTTTGTTGAAATGAGGCACATGTATCAGGATGCCTAAGAATAAAATTTAATGCAAAATGAGAAGCAAATATTAAATTAGTCATTAAAAAGGAGATTTGTACTGAAAATGTTGAACATATACTTTAACTAAAGAGAATTCACAATCAGCAAATGACAGCTGTCGATGCTTGGACGTTTTATTTTAAAAAGCTTGCTCACAAATGTGGGGGGCACAGAAAGGCCGAGCACGTAGCGTGAGGTCAATGCATCATCGATCACGAAGTGCGGGACAAATATACTATCGAGTGCCCAGCGCGAGAACCAACAGTCTATGCCCGCACAGAATGTGCCATATTTACCCCAATATTTATCGTTGACCTCCTAGTAAATAAAAAAAATCAAACGAATTCAACGTAATTGGGATCTGGAATTACTTTTGAATCCGGCTTCTGAACCCCCTTTTTTCGTTTGAAAGAAATAAGCTGATGTAAAATTATAATTCCTTTTTTTTCGTAAAATAGAGCTGAATTTTTAGGTTAGGACAGAACTTATGCGTGTTGAAAGGACATCGTGACGTCGATTCAAGCGCGCAGACACTGGCTGTTATTTCGAAAACCTTTTATTCCGATTAAAGAATTCTTCAAGACATAACCTAAAAAACAAACATCTTACCCAACTTAAACTCAAAAAGACCGCAAAGCATTAAGACAAATAGGACCATGTATTCCTTATAATCATTACGTTCGGGATTTGACGCAATTCCGATCTACCAAAACACTCATAAATCCGGAAAGTTCCACTAACCGGGTTCCCTAAATGAAAATTTGAAATTAAATCTTTTTGGTACATCATTTTATTATAAATAAGCAATTTTAAGACTTTTCTTGCACGCGTACTTCATGCGCGCACGAGCGCACTTTGTACGACATGCCTGGCATATGCGCCTTCATGCAGAACACATCTGCGTGCTGCTCTGAACGCTCATCGTGCGTCAACATATACATGCGTGTCTGCGCCAGATGCACATAGTGCGCTAAAATTGTTATCTCGGTTATGTTCCTAAAAGTCTTAAATTACACATTACAAAAAAGTCTCTTTTGATATTTTAATTTATAAAAAATTCAGATACAATAATTTAAAATAGGAAACTTTCTTTTTTATTAAGTTTATTACCTTTATAGCTTGATTTTTAACTAAATTACCTCAGTCCAAAAGATGTTCATTGACTTTTGCTACTAATTCAGTCTAATTTATATAACCACAGTGGGCACGAAATTTAAGAACGTGATTGGAACGTCCTAAAAACTTTTCATGGACGTACAAGTCAGAAGACGTCATTTGAAGGTTTTAAAAAATGTCCTAAGTCAGACCACATAATATTTTAACAACTTTTTATGTACGAAATACTAAGGACATTTTTGAGCTGTTCTAATGATGTTCTTTAACGTTTATGCCCACTGGGAATAGTACCCCTGCTGATGGAATCGGTGTTTCCGAAACGTTTGACTTAAATTTTGATAAATTCGTCTA
The DNA here is from genome assembly GCA_010014905.2 of Druon quercuslanigerum. Lineage (NCBI taxonomy): Eukaryota > Metazoa > Arthropoda > Insecta > Hymenoptera > Cynipidae > Druon > Druon quercuslanigerum. The sequence goes on along the minus strand of JAAAKG020135967.1, from coordinate 2,158 downwards.
GCAGAGTTTGAAACAAGATCGTTACTCATTTGATACATTTATGAAAGTTTTGCGATGTTAAATCACTATTCGAAATAATTGTGCAATGTATGTTATTTTATTAAATATAAGCAATTTAATTGCCCCAATAGAAAGAACGCATAATATTTTCCGCACAAAACATTTAATTTGTAAGCTCTAAGGGAGAGTAATTCAAAAAATAGTTGAAAAAATATGTTTGCTAATAATGTTGTTCAGTGCATTAGTGTGTAATGCAAATGGATATGAAAGCTTCAACTATTATCAAGCATATATTTTCTTCTTCGTACAAATGAGGGATGTGCAAAAACTCGCGACCTAAAGAAATTATTGCATTGAAATAAGCCAATTTTTAACGTATACAAATCACAGTTACACGGGAGACCACATTTTCTGGAAATATATGACTTTTTAACAATTTAACTCGAATTAAAAAATAAATCGATTTAAAACTGCTGTGCGAGCTTTTTCGACCCCCAAGCTTTTTACGGTTTGAAACCTTTTTTTCGATCCGCTAGCTTTTTTCGACCTCTGAGATTTTTTCCATCCAAGAGCTTGTTCTTTGCAAAAGAGCTATTTTTATTTGTGACACTGCCTGCGGCTCGAAAAAACCTGCACATGAAAAGCAAGGCTCGCGCAGATCGAGCTTTCGCGCACCGCCAGTATGAATATATATATTTTTGAACAGGCATGAAATAGTCGCTTTTTTGCATCATTCTTCAGTAGGTAAAGCAACAATTATTTATACGGCTCTAACTTCACAGCAGTCCGAAAAAGACTTTTCATCGCACATTTGTTTCCCAGTTCGAATTGCGAATCAGAACTGCGTAATATAGTTTCTTATTAACTTGAATTAATTAACCTTAAACTAATAATGAACTTCAAAATGCGCATTTAAACTTGTTTTTAAAGTCTTTTTAAGGCAGTTTTGAAGTTAGCTATAGAAAATATCGTATTCATGTATCGACAAAAGAAATGTCAAAAATAAAATTACATACCAGTGCTAAAAAGAATATCGTATAGGACGCACGTGTAAACTGTTTTAGTTTTCAAGGATTTTTGTCAGCGAGAGGCATCAGCTTGCTTCAGTTTTGTCTTCGATTCGCCAAGGTGCGCGTAAAACTCCGCTTTCGGCTCACCAACGATTTTCTGTGACCGAAATCGTAGTCGCCCAAAAAACATTTCATTTACGCAGATTCCACGTAAACTACTATTATTCTAAAAGCTTAAAATGTATTAGGGGGCGCTGAAGTATAACATGACGCAATTTCACAGGGATTTTGACCCTCCCCACCCGTTCTAGGTAAAGAGGTTTCTCTACTTTCCTTGTAGTTTTTCGCCATTATGTGACATTAAGCTAGAACTCCCCCCTTCTGATATACGTTGCGTAATGCTGGAACAAACTTTAAAATATATAAATATAACTCACACAAATGCTATTTTGAAGAAAACTATCGAGTAATAAGTTAAAATGTTAGCAATATATAATATTATTAATTGATGTTGTTACGCGATTAGAGGAAAAATGAGCTTTTGAAGCCTTTTAATACTTTAACTAAAATTAAAATCGTTATTTCTTGTATTTGAAAATAAATACTGTAAAACCTTAATGTTTCTTCAGTGCTTTCTCTTTATCTTTACCAGATCATCTTTAATAGGTGGAATTATTTTTCACTGGCAAAAGCCAAAAAATGGCTGGGAATTTTCATAAGTGAGCAGGATCTTTTAATTGTTTGTATTAAAATGCAAAGTAATAGAGTTTCTTTAGATGTATTATTACTCTCACTTCATTAGATCAAGAAACATTGAAGTCCTTCACGCAAATATTTAAAAAAATGTTTTAAACAAATTTTTAGCCATCTTCGGAATCTTAGCGCACAATCTATAGGAAAAATTTACGATGTCTAACAAGTGACACTGCGGAAATGTCACGCGCTGATTTGGCTGAAACTTTGCAAAGGGCCTAGGGGGGTAAGCATGCAAAATTTGCCCCCGCACGTATCAAGTTTATATTACCACTATATTTGGACATTGATGTGACATAAAATTCCTACAAAGGATAACCTAAAAATTTTATTTTTAGGGGAGTTATGGACAAGGAAAGAAAAATCAAAGAAGTCATTTTTCTCGAAAACTACCC
>JAAAKG020135966.1:0-13360 GCA_010014905.2 Druon quercuslanigerum | reverse complement strand
TCCTCCACATTTCTGTGGAAGATGCTGTGCATCCTCTTATCGAGGAGCTGTTCCCGGAAGTTTTTCTCCTGCGCTTTCTGAATCCGGGCTTTCAGGAGTGAGTACTCGAGATAGATAAGATTTTATGCATTATGCTCACTCCGTATACTGAAGTTAAGTCCGATTGTTTCAGCAGCCTCCTCCACTGCTTTGTACAGAAACGCTCCTATGCCCGCTTCTTTATGCTTCCTGGCCATTTTAAGTGTAGGGTTGCGGAACAGAATACTTATGATGCCTGCTTTTGTTTATGTACATAACCTTTCGTGTCCCGATATCAAGGGATCCGAGCTCGTTCTTCGTCCATGAAACCACTCTATATGAATAGAGCACTGTCGGGACGGCAAGCATGTTCTTTGCAGATATTTTTTTCCTCGCCGAAAGTTCGAAAGACCAAATCTGCCGGATAAGTCGTTTATATCTGCTTCGAAAAATAAATTTCTTTCCACACAGATCCGATTGCCCGAACAATCCTGTCAATTACGATAGCTGTAAATATTTTATTCAGTGTGTCCAGAAAAGTGATTGACCTGTAATTGTTTGGTTCAGCTAAGTCGCCCATTTACGGCAGGAGTACTGTTCGCTCTTCCACGCAACATCAAACTGCTCCTTCAAGCTATTTATGTTATCTGAGTCTTCGTCAAGTTTATGTGGACTTGTTCCAAAAGACTTCCACCTCCTCTGGCTTGGGCGGGTGGTCGACAGCAACTGGAGGGTCTTGGAAAAGTCGAGATGGGTCGGAGAGAAACTGTTGGTTTTCTCTGACGCAACTCTCTCTCCTCTCTAGACTTCTCTTAGCGTCAGATATTATCCCTCATTCTCTCAAAAATAGGGTGCCTGATGGTCAACAGCTTTAACTTGTCAAGTGTGTGATAACGGATCCGGAGTTCGCGCGCTAACTTTCGAACCTTGGCGGTAAAGTTCCAACCAAATGTTATATAGTCAATTACAGACTGAATGCGGGACGCGTACTGTCTTGACCAGCCTATCTTTATGGCGAGTTGATGCATTCGTCTTTTGGTCTTGTGATCAAGCGTTGGTTTTGTTTTACGGTTTGCATCGGCCAAAGCTCTTGCTGCGTTATACACACAACAATTGATAGTCTAGAGGTGGAATTATTCGGAAAATTATCCACGTTAATGTTTCTACGGGTCATAAAGCATCGCTCGTTCTCTATCGGATGCCTGCCCACGGTTGGTCTTGTCACCTCTCTTTCTCTGCTTCCGGCTTGTTGTGGCTCTGGTAGAGTAGGCGCTCCCCTTACATAGCCTCTTTTTGGAGTACTTCAACATGGGATGGTAGACGTTGATGCGAAAAGTGCGATAGCCCTGGGTGTTTTTCGCACCACAGAGCATGCGACGTTCATGTGTTACACATGCATCGTAGCATTCTAGCAAGTTGTGATGTTATCGCTTCGTCCACCTAAAAGCCACAAGATTCCACCGATCTATTGAATTGACTCCATCTTCATTGGCTCCCCCAGCTCTAGAGTGGTCAGTATGGTTGGCCGACGCAATGTCGGGAGTCCTGCGTGTTCTATTGCTTTGAACCGCACTTGCTACAACTTTGTTTAGTGTTATCATTATTGTTCCGACGTATAGCTAGGGAAAATGGTTCGTCCATCCTTGTAGAGCCCCGCATACAAGGATAAGGCAGCATAATCTGAGAGCTTGCCCGATATATATATATATATATATTTAAAAATAAAAGGGTTAAACATAATCTAAAAATGACACCAGCTCCCAGTAGAACCTTAGTTAGGCACACCTATGATCACCCTTCTGGGTATTGAGGAGACGAAGCAATCCAAGGCTGATAGCTTACTACATCCATCTCGCAAGTCTTGATACCTTTTTCATGTTATCATTTACGTTAGAAGTAGTGTTGTCGTCAACCGGAGCCGAGAATGCGATCACGAATATAGTTCCTTTCTCAATGCTTTGGACAATGATGGATGGCCTCGAGTGTGTAACGGAGACGGCTGTCCAAAAATTATAGTTCCAGAAAATTTGGCATTTCTCGTTTTAGTGGGTTCGCAGGGCAGAGTCACGGCCAAGGCCGCAAGAGCGTCACAAAATGGTAATAAAGCACTCTTAGGGCCGCATTATATCTGTAACAATATGTAGTCCACATAGCGGCACATCAAATACGGTCGCGGTATACTGAGGAGGAAATTACACCGTCCTGACACCCCAAAATAAAGTTCTCTGCACCTGAATTAAGCGCTGATGATTTCAGTTAAGCCAAAGTCCTCACTTCTGATGTTATAATTCAATTCAAGGTTTTAGTCCGCCTGCTCCGCGGCTTTGGGGATTCAAAAATCCAATTCCGCCTTAAGGGCGTAAAACGTATAATCGCGAAACAGACGAATTTATATGGAAGCTCTTGTATACATGCATGATCTTACGTGTGGTGATGTCAAAGGCCTTAAGCTCGTTCTTCGTCCATTGAACCACCCAAAACGAGTAGATTAGAACCAGGAAGGAAAAAATGCGAGTAGCATGTAACTTGTTCAACGCCAAAAGATTTGACGACCAAATCTGTCAAATAAGATCCCTGTATCTGCTTTAGAGAGACTCCTTCACTGATGTTGCGTTCTGAATGCTGCTTTGAGGCACCCCCCAGGTATGTATAGGTCTCTCCAGTGTCAATATTTCTAACAACACTTATATCCACAAGCTACATATACAATAAATAAACAGGAAATTTCAATTCAAGCGGATCACTGGCATCCTCAACGTTTGGTTAGAGCAATCCAAAGGAAAAAATGCGCAAACTGATCTACTTGATACGCTCTTTTAAAAATAATGTGACCATAAGATAGTCCTAATATCCCTTGTTGTTCGTAGAAAATGTAACCCGACCACATTTTTGCAGGTTTTACGGTTCACTGAATTTTTTTCTATGTCACATTAATTGCTCCTACCTTTCCTCGTATGCCATTGTGTCAAAAATCGAGAAAAGGCCTCGATATTTGGATGCATACGATACTAATAAGTTTTTGACATCGCTATATCCGTATTCCTGGTTGGTTTCTGCTCTCCGAGTCAGGGTGTCATCCTAATCCCAAAAAAAATCGTAATAGCCCAAATAGTCCATTTTTTGCTGTAAATCAATCTTGTCTACGTTTTTCATCCATATTTGGGCTGAAATAGCTGAAAGATACAATCTCTGTACATTCTCACGACAACGCTTGCGCCTAACCTATGAGCTAAAGCTACGAATTCACCCACGTGTCCGAGGAACTTGTGTTTGTATCGTTCAGTACGTCCTGAGTAGACGCATTGAATTGTCGGATGTAAGAAGCACCGCAGAAAAAATGCAACAAGCTGGGCAAGAAAAGTCTGGCTAAAAACTCACGGGCCATGCTCGATATATTTGTAAATCATGCGGAGGAAACCAAAACACGGCGAAGAAGGATACATCTGATCAACTTAGCCTAGTGGAATCAATGGCAAAAGCAGAAGCAAGATAGTTTATGTCAATGTTTCCATGGTTACGAAACCCATCGAGGCTAATAAGAACATCAATTCAGTAGAAATCAGCAGCGAGAACAGTGAAGATAATGATGACGATGAGAGAGTAAGCGACGGTCATGATGTGAACCGTGTTGGTGATAGTGAAAGTTTTGAAAATAGCCAAAGCAGCAGGGATTACAATTTTGAACCATGTGGAAAAACGCTTTATAATCCCGAGAAAATTTCGCAGTCAAAATTGAACGATCTCACGAGGAAATTTCGACTTGCTAAAGACGGAGCGGAAGAGCTGGCTTCATTTCTTAACAGTAAAAATTTTCAAATGTTTTCTGGATAAAAATATGAGATTCATAACCTGGAAACAATTTTTTGCTATAAATAAATGGAAGAGGTAAATTAATAATATCAAATATATTAACGCAAACAAGTGCCACATACTTATAGAATGTTTAACCATAATAGAATTAGGAACCGATCAACGTTCGACTTGCGTTTTTTCTTAAATCTCGGCATATAACAAGGTTTGGACCGCTAAGGAATGTAGCATTAAAAACTGTCAAAGAAATGATGACAGATAAGTGACACATAGTTCTTGTATGTCTAAGCAATCCATTCTCTTATGAAAACAAAGCCTGTCAGTCGTATACCTAACGTTTTCTTCATTCCTATGCTATGTCGTGTTACGTAATCTCTTCGCTCCAGTGCAATACTATCATTGCAGTACTAGAGCTAGCAAACCCTTAGTCTATCAGTCCATTTAAATCCAATAGGAAGTTTATATTTTCAGCCCTAAGCGTGGTTGCTCACGCATTGAATTGGATACTAGTTATGTTTAAACACACAATGTGAATTTAATGTATTATCTAAGGCAACACTCTGCTGTAGAAATTTTGTGTATAATATGAATTATTTTATCAGTAAAATTTGTTTACAAATTTGTATTTTTTTAGGCCCAAAGAGACCGATCAAATGCATACAACTGAAGGTGATCCAGTTCCTATAATTGCACCTCCACCTAGAAGTCCACAAAATTCGGCTTACTCTGATGCTCCTCTTCGATTTAATCCCTTTGATAAGTCTGGGAGTATAGCTCAAGATGTCATGATATCTAATGCGATTACTCAAGCTGAAATAACTCGAACCGACTCGCAGGTAAGCTTTATAGAATCATTATTACAATAATTATTATTCTTTGAATGGCGTTTTTATATCAAGTCATGCGTTTGACGAAATTAAATAAAATAATACCAAGTAATTAGGTGATTTTTATACAAATTTTAGTAGACAAACTCGCATAAGGATTAGATTTGGCTAGAATTAAAAAAGCGGGGCAAAATTTTTAAAATAAGCTTCCATACGCGGAACTATCTTCAGTCAGAAAAACATATTTGGTTCTGTCCCAACCTAAGGTGATTAGTTGTGCTCTATATTTTAATTTTCTACGTCTAACCGACAGTTGAAATTTTTTTTTGGAAAACTCAGAAGTTGCAACAGGTATGATAGACTTTTTACGCCAAAGAACTTGGTCAACATCGCCATTTGCTATTTATTCAATGAATGTACGCTTCAGTTAAGATTTTTGAATTAGCAAGCAATTTCAAATTGCAATTTTACCACAAATTTACCGACTATAAAGATTGCCGACATTTACGTACAGTAGTCTAAATCAGGAGTTTATTGTTCAAGAAAGTCTACAGCGTTCAGTTTCTATCTAATTTACAAACCCTTTTTAAATTAGGAATGATTAAATTCTGATAATATCTGGGGAGAGCCATTTTTCACATTAAATTTGTTTATATTGATTTACTTCGCGCAAATTGTGAAAAATAGGACAGTTTTGCAGTATTCTTTATTCACAGGATCGACTGTTAACCATAAAAACGAATATATCACGGACTTTTTTGTCCATCCTTTACATTGCTCTTGTGCAAGATTATGTTAGAGAAAGAATTGCGCGGATAAACAATGCGATGTAATAGCGTTGGAAGTAATAAGCGCTAAGCGTACGGATGATGCGCTTAACGTTTAGCCAACGCACAAAGTGTTTATATAATTTCATGTTATCGAACTTCAAACGCGAAATTCGATTTCTATTATCAAGAGGCGTTTGGTTATCGGAATTAATGATGAAAATAGATAATTCAGAAAACGCATGCCAAATGCTACTTTCGTTTAAAAGACTGCGTCCTAAGTTCATTCCAATGCGCGTAAGCCGAAAGAATCGATACCAAGCTTCCATTCTACCTTCAATGCTAAGCGTTTAATAAAAGCCCTTAGACAACAATATAAACTCCCAGCATTGTTGTTTGGCTTTGATTCCCCAGTTTTAATCGAGTAGTCTAAAACACCTTATAAGAAATACTTCTCTCGTTCTAACAGTCTCATTTTAACTTCAACGATAAGCGTTTTGGAAAGCATGCGGACAACAAAATCAGCTCCCACCATTTCAGTTTGTCTCGAATTATCCAGTTTAAGGCAAGTCGTCTAAAACACCTTATACGGCATAATTATCTTGTTCTTACGCCCCCTCTTATTTCAACGCTAAGAGTTTAAGAAATCACCCAGGCAACAAAATCAACTTCCAACATTGTCGTTTGGCGCGGATCAGCTACTTAGAGTCCGCAATAATAATTTTATTGTGTTTCATGTCATAGTCACTGTAATCACTTTAATCCACCGGAGGTTGCATATTCATATTGATGTTAATACTTATAGACTCTGAATGCCACTTGATGACCGCTGATGTCACAGTCGTCCTCAGTCACTTATTTTCACCAAATATTTGACTAATTGCCTTAAACTGGTTAATCCGAGCCAAACAGCAACGCTGGGAGTTGATTTTATTGCCTGGATGCTTTCTTAAACGCTTAGTGTTGAAGTTAAAGTGGGACCATTAGAACGAGATAAGCATTCCGTATAAGGTCCCTGGCGGACCGAATAAATGGAAAGGATACGCTACAGCGTACCCTTAGAGTATCCACATAGTATTCTACGGCAAATTTTCCGTGAGCAGGTTACGGAGTAATTGCAATAGTTTTGTTTGGAGCGTTATTTTTTTTTAAATACAACACCTCTCATTAACATTCGCTGAAGGCGAATCCAAGCGTATCTTCTTTCAGTAGCAGCATACTACTTAGGCGACTATGGAAACGCTTGAAGTCGCCTTCAATAAGGGTGCCCTGCAGTGTATCCCTTTCGTTCATTCAGTCCGCCAGGGATGTTTTAGATTGCTTTATGAAAACTAGCGAATCTAAGCGAAACAGCAACGCTGGGAGTTCATTTTATGATCTAAGTGCTTTTATTAAATGCTTAGCGTTGAAGTTAGGATGAAAGCGTTTTCTGAAAAAAGGAGAATTTTGTAAAAGGTACTTAGGAGTGCTTGACATAAACGGGTTGATCAGTGCCAAATTTCTACTCTGGGTATCGATTTTTTTGTCTGGTTATTTTAACTTAAGCGCTTTGCGACGAATTAGCTTTTTTTATGTTTATCACCCGTTCCGATAACCAAACACATCTTGATAATGGAAATCAAATTTTGAGTTTCAAGCTCGATAACATGCAATTATATAAACGCTTTGTGCGTTGCCTCAATGCTTAGCCCATCGTCCGAACGCTTAGCGCTTATCACTTCCAACGCGATTAGATCGTATTGTTCGTCCCTGCCATTCTTTTTCTGCAAAAGCTTGCACGAGAGCAATGCAAAGGGTAGAAAAATGTCCGTGATATATTCCAGGCCACAGGTAAAAATACCTACAAAAATCTGACTTTTAAATCATCGTGGCGCAAAAACTGTTCATTTGGTCATCAGCGTCATTTGTTGAAAGTACCTAGGTAGAACGCGTTCTGGATACAGATTTTCCGCACTATTAGCAAACTTGCGATTAGAGCACAGAAGGCTGTGAGATGGATTTCGCTCGTGGTTTTGACGTAAAAATCACAGTGCTGTATCCGATTCTCAATATCGATATTGAAAACTAATACTTGAATCCGGAAATAGAAATTTTTTACCCAAAAATATGGAACAGGAAATGTCACCTATCCCCAGATCTAAAGTTTTTTTCAACCTAAAATAATACAATTTATATTTCATTAAAAATCGTCAACATCTGCTAAGATATCAATGACAGTTTTTTCTGTACGTCAACACCACATGTGTCAGATGTGAAATTATATCTACTTTTTGTGGATCTTAATGAGAACTCGTTGATGGACACACGCTTTCGGGAGAAATTTCAGCTATGTAGTTCATAACTTATGATACTTTTAAGAAGACGTTGACGGACATACTATACAAAATAATTTCTAAAAAAAATATCTAATGCCAGGCAACTGTAAATCAAACATTGAAAAAATGATACTGTAATAACGTGAACATCTATAAGACATACAGTAAAATGATATGCAATACGTATAGATTAGAGAGAGAAAGAGAGAGAGATGTATAGATTTAAAGTGTTTTAATTGAAAAATAATCTTCTCAAATTTGCAATATTGCAGAAGAGTTTGTGATATATCTAGGATGTCAAATAAACTAATTGAGGTGAAGGACATATAATTTGAAAGCTCTTGATAGAAATTAATTACTTTAAATAAAGTATAATGAATGATAAAAGAAAATTCGCTAGTAATAAAAATTAATGGAAGGAATCTGTGAATAAAATATTGGGATAAATGATAGAGTGATGACAGGTACATCTACTTTCTGGAACTCTTAAATCAAAATTTCGTGATAAAGAAAATTTAAAAATTCAAAAATTAATATAGTTTATAGAAATCGAGGATGATATGTTGCTTTCTAGCTCACAAATTTAACTCATAGATCATAAAAACCAGACAACAAAAGCCTCCCTTACCGATATTCTACAGCTGTAGTGGTTGGCTGTAGTGTTTGCAGAATAGTCCTAATGATATTATCAAATTTATACTGCGCAGTTTCTGAAAATAATTTTTTAGAAAACAATTTCAAGGATATTTTCAATCGTACATAAGATTCTTTTAACGCTACAAAAAACGACAGATTTCAAACGTGTCTAGACGTGTCTGTTATAACATAGAACCTTCTCGAACATTGCGACAAAAAACTAGATATATTAATATGAACCAAAATTTATAAAATTTTAGTTCTAGTATTTAGTATCTATTGAAAGGGGCAAGGATTTGTAGTTAAAGGTTAGAATAATAGATATATACTTGATTTAACTACTCCTACTTGGTAAACGCAACTTTTGTTTCACTAAAACGGTAATCTGGGTTAACAAAGATTAGCATAGAGTCAAAGAGGAGGCGGCGGAGGCGAAGGACGAGGAGGAAAAGATGAAGGAAAGTAGAGGAGAATAATGCATGTTATTTTAAGGCTTTTGATTAAAGCTTCAACAATTCTATTGGAGCCTTGTCTCTGTTAGATGAATTCAACAGACTCTGATTGAAAATAAAAATCTTATTGGATTTAAATATAAATTATTACATTAAAGGCTTAGAATTAATCTTTCTTGTTTGAAAAACTAAACTATTTGTTTGAAGGTTAACTTTTTTTAAATTATTATTTGCATGTGTATTATATCTGTTTCCAGCTGCTTGTAATTGTAAAAGTAATCGCAATCGATCTACCAACATGTTTGGAATGTCCAAGTATTTTAACATTTTTGCTGTTTCTGTGGCTTCTACTTCATAATCAGAGGAGAAGTCATTTTCAGAATCAGCATTCTTATCATGATCATCATCATCATCTTCACTCTTTTTTCTTCTTCTTCAACACCATCATCAACATAATATTTACTGCTAACTGTCGTGGTTGAAGAACTAGCCTCTTCACGAAATTCTTCTTGTACTACCTTCTGCTTCTTAATATATGGTTTTATCTTATGTTTGGTATTCTGAGGAATGCGTACCACTTTCTTCATTGGTGAATGCAGCTGTTAATCTTTCTCTTCAATTTCTTGATCCCTTTCACCTTGCCTTGCATGATTGTCCCCATAGCCTCAGGTATCTTTGCATTTTTATTAATAGATTTCTCATCATATGTAAGATTATTTGTTATGCAAGAGTACTTCTGATGTCTTTTTAAATCACCTCCTTCTCCTTCTATTTTTATATATAAACTCTGTTTTCATGACTAAGCAATAAATTACGTTAGAATAGTAGCGACAAAATGACTTCCACATGTCCCAATTATCTGCAAACTTAATCACGACTTGGTAGTTTGAAAAGACATCAGAAATACTCTTGCATAGCAAATAATCTTATATATGATGAGAAATTTATTGATCAAAATTCAAAGATACCTGAGGCTATGGGGACAATCATGCAAGGCAGCAGTAAGCTAGCTGGTGATACTAGCAAATCAACTCAACGGAACCGGACCATTCTTAAACGTGAAAGGGATCAAGAAATTGAATAAAAGGGTTAACAGCGATATTCACCAATGAAGAAAGTGGTACGCATTCCTCAGAATGGCAAACATAAAATAAAACCATATATTAAGAAGCAGATGGTAGTACAAGAAGAATTTAGTGAAGAGACCAGTTCTTCATCCTTGACTTTTAGGAGTAAAGGTGATGTTGATGATGGTGTTGAAGAACAAGAAAAAAAGATCTGATACTGTCTTCTACTCTGATTATAAAGCAGAAGCGAAAGAGACAACAAAAGTGTTAAAATACTTAAAAGATACACATTCAAATAATAATTAAAATAAAAAAGTTAACCTTCAAACAAACAGTTTAAATTTTCATAAAAGAATGATAACCAATAGAATCGTTGAAGCTCTAATCAAAAGCCCTAAAGTAACATTCAATAGATAAAATATTCTCTAGTTAAATTCTAAATTACTCTAACTGAAAGTCTAGTCTTATGATCATTGAGTCCAACACTTCGCGGATTAGATTGAACTACATTATTCTCCTCTACTTTCCTTCTCCTCTTCCACCTTTTCCTCCTACTTCTGTAATTAATTTAAAAACACTTATAAAATAGCCAATACCATAGTAAGTAAGCAATAAGTGATATATATGTTAAATAAATATAACTTCTTAAAATGTACATATGTGTATTTTTTCACTTCATCCAACCTTGAATCCTATTAGTTATTTTAAATAAAGAGGAGGCTCGACACATTTTTTACGATTCTCACAGTTCATTTTAGGTTTTTTCTTTCTTCCTCCTCCTCCTCCTAGGCAATACTTAAATACTGTGGATTTGCTATTTGAAAAATATTTTCGGTATTTCGCGGGACTGAGCCGCGATAAGAAGCCGCGGACTCTCGTGCAGAAGAAATCAGGACGCGATTATAATGTAAAATTAGACTCAAGGCAGAAAAGACGAATCGACGAAAAACGACGCTGAAAGGATTAGCGCCTCGTGTTCTTTTTACGACGAAATTCGGGAACGTAACGACGTAAAATCGGGAAAAAGAGAAGCTTTTCTCGATTATAAAGGCGAATAGACGACGCTTAATTCCCTTGCAACTTTCGCACAAAAAGATAGCACGAATCGTAGAACTTATAAAAATTGGGCAATCGTGAAACGAGAAATTGTCGTTCAAGGTCGTACACGAAACAAAGCATTTCTAGAAAGATCCAGTAAGACGGATTATGAGTGTTTTCGTGTAATTTTTGACGGATACAGTGATATAAAGGCCTCTAGTGAATTATTTGGTTAAATTCTGTGTAGTTCGTGTGGATCTGTGTGTGTTCATGACGAAAATAATAAAAGCAGTTTAGACGAGGTGGAGAAAAGCAATACGGGTCGATACGTGGTCTGCTTTACCGATGGTGGAAACTAAGAATTCCTTTATCAACAGTGCAAACAGTCGGTATTATTGATCGCTCAGGTTATCTTTATTTAACATTCGACGGTTTCAGTAAAACATTTAAAAAATGGAGAATCTCGGTCAAATTAAATCGATTGAGAATAAAATAAAGACATCTTCACGAGCAGCAGTACTCGCGCTATACAGGTTTATTCTCGAAGAAGACGGCGATCGAGGAAGAAGAGCACACAGCTAAGTTGAACTACGCGAATCAAAGACTAGTAGAGGGTGATTTAACGTCGATATGCAATCTGCTCGGATTAGCTTACTTGAACGCATTGCAGCAAAACACAGAGGACAAAGACGAAGAAGGAGCGTCAGAAGACGAAGAGGGCAATGATGCTGAAAACGATAAAGAGGATAGGAGCCACAGCAGTGATAACAATGACGCACAAGAAACGGTTGCAGATCCGATGGTCGAAGGACGACGTTCAGTTTTGAATTTCGCAGTAAACTATAAGGATGTTGAGGAGTCTATTAGATCTTTTGATGGCGACGATAACTACCCAATAGAACGATAGATTTCGGATTTCGAAGACGCGGCAACTCTTTATGAATGGACAGACCTACAAAAACTGATTTTTGCCAAAAAATCTTTAAAAGGTGTAGCGAAGTTGTTCGTGCAGAGCGAGGGAGCAATAAAGACTTGAAAAAAACTGAAAGAGGCTCTTCAGGAAGAATTTGGCACAAAAATAGATAGTGCGCAGTTACACGAAATTCTTGTGAAGAGAAAAATGAGGAAAGGAGAATCTATTTAAGAGTATTTTCTCATTATGAAAGAAATGGCCGCTCGAGGTCAAATAGTAGCAGATGCTTTAATGCATTATATCATCGATGGAATCACAGACGATACCAACAACAAAGTTTGTCTCTTTGGAGCAAAGAACTTGAAGGAGTTCAAGGACAAGCTGAGGACGTACGAGGATATACGAAAAATGAATCAAGAACGAGACAAGAAGACCAACAAAGAGAAGAAAGAAGCGAAAGGAGACCAGAAGAAGATCTCTAATGCGAATACCGGAAGTGTGCGGTGCTTCAATTGTGGTACGAAGGGGCACGAGTCTTAGGACTGTAAGTCCAAAAGCTTAGGTAGGAAGTGCTTCACTTGTAAAAAATTTGGGCACGTTGCCAATGAGTGTACCGAGGAAAAATCCGGTAAGTCTAGTGATAATAAGAAATCAGTTAATGTAAATTCATTAACGCTAAATGTAGATATGAATTCAAAGTTTCATAAAAAATACGCTATTGGAAATTCTACGATTGAAGGTTATGTTGATTTAGGTAGTATGGTAACTTTCATTCAGGAAAACGTGCATAAGCAGATTGGAGAACCAAAGTTGCGTTTAACCGAAATTTCCTTGATAGGCATGAGTCACAATGGGGTTAAACCGATAGGATATTTTCAGGATGTAATTAAACTTGATGATGAGGAATATCCTCTCACAATTTATGTAATACCAGACGGTAGTGCTCCACTAAATGCAGCGATCGGTAATGATATTACTGCGCAAGCTAGAGTTACAATAGAACCCGAACGCGTTGTCATTTCAAAATTAAATCCTACTGTTTTTTTAGCATGTATTAATGTAGCTCCAGAAAAAGTTGTTGATGTTAGCCATGTAATAGATCCTGAGATTCGAAGTGAAGTTGAGAATTTAATTGAAAGCTACGAACCGAAGAGAAGTAAGTCGACTGAGATAGAGTTAAAAATAATTCTTAAAGATACTGAACCTGTTTTTGATAGGCCGACTCGCTTGGCGCCATTGGAACGCGAAATTGTTGACAATCAAATAACGAAGTGGTTAGAAAATGACGAAATTGAACCGTGTTCGTCAGAGTATGCCAGTCGCTTGGTAGTCGCAAAAAGAAAAGACGGTAGTCCGCGAGTATGTGTCGACTATAGGAAGATGAATCGGAAAATTGAGCGTGACAGATTTCCCTTGCCACTTGTCGATGACGTTTTGAACCAACTTCAAGGTGCGCGTATATTCAGTGTCCTTGATTTGAAAAATGGATTCCACCACGTACCTGTCGAGAAAGAAAG
>JAAAKG020135964.1:0-13361 GCA_010014905.2 Druon quercuslanigerum | reverse complement strand
TATATATATATATATATATATACATATATACATATATATATTCCCGGAAAGCGAATAATTTCATTCATGCAAACGCGGCGCCAAACACGCTCTGTATGCTACGGGTGTCACGACTGCTATTGTTACTGCCGAATAACTACCAGCCCGTTTACCCGTTCGCTATATATTTGCGACTCGGCACGTTCCATCCGCCCGAATTCGTGCTCCTAGAGTCACTGTGAACAAAAAAAAATATATATCAAATCCTCCCTACATCCGGTTTTTACGAATCGCAGGCTAATATTTCATGCCTTTTTTATATTTCTATATTTTAGCTGCAAACGCATGATAGAATTATTCTTGAACTGGCTATATTGTTTTATTTGTTTGATTAATATGGCATTTTATTGCTTTTCATGCTGATTGTATCGTTGGCTATATTTACCTGAAATTGTTAACTTTTAGTTGTCAATTACGCCTGCTCTGAACTATGTTTCACTTGGTGAAAGTTAGAAGTTTCTAGTCTAGAAATTAAGATGTGGGTTTGCCTACTGAGTATTCCTATCAAATATGAAAAAAATCTTAAAGCTTCCGCGGTATTCGGCCGGCGTTCTTTTTTCTGAAGGTAAGATGTAGGGGTTAGGAGGGGAGAAAATGAGGAATTTGAAAAGAGAGGGTAGAGTGGGAAATAAGAAAATGTATGAGAGGAAGAGGGAGCGGATAGATATTGAAAGTAATGGAACGAAAATAAGAATGGGAGGGGAAATAGGGGTATAAAGAGGATAGTTACAAGAAAATGAGGAAAGTGCAAGTAAGGGAAGTAGGGAAAGAAAGCATACGTTAGAAGAGGAAAGCAGGGGAGGGAAGAGGCGATGACGGATTGACAGAAGGCAAGTAGGAATGGGAAAGAAAAGAGGAGGTTCAGATGCCAGGAAATGAGTGAATTCAAAGGGTCTAGAAAGGTGGAAAGCAAGAGACGGTTTAAGAAGGTAGGACGACGCATTGGAAAGGCAGTAGAAATAAGGAGAAGTGAGGAGGAGATGATGCGGTGGAAGTAGAGGCGGATGTAGTAGGGTATAGGACGAGAATTTGTGGCGGGAATAAGAGAAGAGGGAGAGTATTTGAGATGTAATAGGAAAGGGTTACTAGGAAAGTATGGGAGAAGTTGAAGAGCTGGTATTGGCATGGTTAAAAAGATGGAGGAAGTATAGAAGGGATTGTGGTGAATGAAAATGGAGGAGAAAGGTAGCAAGAAAGAGAAGGCTTGAGAAGGGAAGTGGAAGTGATGGAAAGGGATGGGAAATAAGTGGAAGTTAGAAAGAGTAGATGAGGTGGAAGTAGGGGCAGAGGTAGTAGGATATGGGAGGATGAGTAGTGGTCGGAAAAGCAGAAGAGGGGGAGGAGACTATGGGAACTAGGAGAAGGGGTAGGCATAGGAGGGTGGGAGAGGTGTTACGAGGTTGTGGAAGAAGATGGAGGGAGTAGAGAGGGGATTGAGGAGAATAAGAAATTATGGAATATAAAGGGGGAGGGGTGGAAAGGAAGAGAAAGCTTAAGGGAAGAGGAAGTGATAAAAAGGGACGAGAAATGATAATAAGTGAGCAGGAGTAGATAGGGAAGCATGAGGAAGCGTGGAAAAGGTGGGAGAGTTGTTCAGAAAATAGGAAAGAAGAATTAGGAACTAGAGAGTAGAAGATTTGAACGACACTAACATATCATCAAAAAAATGTTTGAAACTGTAAATCTTCTTTCACAAATTTTTATTTTTTTTTTAAATAACGGATATTTAGTGAAAAGCAATAACACAATCTTATGTAGTTCCAAAGTTTTACCGAATTTTATATCGATATTTCGGGTGAAAATCGTTAGCTTATCCTACAATTTTTAATTATCTAAAATTTTTTAATTATGCAAAAAAACATTTAATTATCTTTTAAACCTACTAATTTTTTACTAAAAATAACTTTTTCCCAAAGCTCATCAACACAACCTAATTTTTTTTAAAATTATCCATAATGACTTTGATTTTGAAAGACCAATTTTAACTAATATAACCTAACAATTTTTAAGGTGGTGAATCTTCTTCGAAAATCTAATTTTTGATTTGAAAATACAAATTTTCGACGCATGGCACTTTAAAAATGCCAAAAAGCATTAGCATAACCCAAGTTTTTTTTACGAAATTTTAATGTGTTATTAAATAATATTAATAATTTCTTTATACAAAAATTATTATTGTATACAATAAAAAAAAATTATCATAGGATGTAATTTTGTTTCGAATAGAATGATTTTCGCTTCAAAATACTTATTTTTGGAGTAAAGCGCTAACGAAAGAGTTCAAAGTTGTGATTCGGCTGCAGAACACATATTTTTATTTTAAATAAAAAAACTGTTATAAAAGGTTTAGAAATTATAAAGCTTTATAATATTATGGTTTTTAATTTAAAAGTAAATTTGTTATTAAAAAAAAGTGAACAAATTCGAAAAAACCTAAATTGTTCAAATTTTTTTATCTTCTCATTTTTTATGCAAAATACAAGAGTCTGGTAAAAAAATTCCAAAAATAAACTAAAATTATTGAAAACTAGGAATATTATTTGTGATGCTATATCAATTTTTTTTAAACGGCGCGGAAACCCTTGCAGTTTTGGTCAGTTGTCAAATTCCCATGGATCCTTTCGTTTGGTCGCATTTTTTCCAACGAGGAGAAGTGAGTGGAAGCAAGGGAAAATTATATTAGAAGAAGTAAAGAGAAATGTGAGGAGGGGAAGTAGAGGAAGTGATAGGGAAATAAGAGGTGAAGTGAGAGGAAATGAGGGTAGGGTAAGTAGAGGAAATAAGAGAAGAGGAACTAGGAGAAGTGAGGCAACGGGAAAAAAGGGGAAATGAGGGGGCTTGAGGGAGTCTGGGAAAGTAAAGGTGTAGGGTATGTAATGGGTGGGGAAAGTATGGAAAACACGCGATGGAAACTAATGGAAATAACAGGGATGTGGGGATAGGAAGGAGAAATAGTGTGAGTTAGGTGAAATAAGGAGGATTGGGAAGTGAGAGGTAGCTATGAGAAATGTGGGGTGGGAAAGTTTGAGAAAGTATGGGAGGGAAAGTAGAAGAAGAGTGCGGAGGGGTATTAGGGCAGTGAAAGTTATCAGGGAAGGGAAAAGATGCCTAGGGAAGGCAAGAGAGGCAAGTGAAGAAAGAGGAAAGTGAAGAGAGTGGGAAGTGAATAGAGGGTAAAATGATGAGACGATCAAGGGAAGATAGCGGGAAGTGAAGAGAGCGGAAAGTGCAGAGAGGGGGAAGTATATGAGCAAACAGGGGAGGGAAATTATGTGAATAGTATGTGAGAACTATATGTGAAACTTTTGTGTAGGTGTACGGCGCCTATTGTGACTAAAATTTTCAAGTTATGAAACTTTGTTCACAGCAGGCTTGTAATATAAAGGTTTTGTGAGTCTGCATTTTTTTACGGGCGAAGTGAAAGTTTCAAGAAATGTTTATATTTGCTTAATTCTCCTTGCATCCCCTGGTGAGCTTAGTTCCTTTCCGGCCCTCGTTTCGTATTAACGTCTCGGTGGGGTCGGGCATGAGCAAAAAAACACTTGTCGCCAGAAGTCACGACTGTGCGAGTCTAATTTCATTGCAGAAAGTTGTCGCTTGAATAATTAAAACACGTTGAAAACACGCGAGTTTTTCCGCTCGCTTTGCATAAGGAGCGACAAGACGAGGGTGAATTTCCCTTAAGGGCGTATCATATACACTTATATTGTAAAAACAGCGACAAAAAATTCAATAACAAATTACATTTGTCGACAAAATATAACCGTAGGTACTAAATTCAAAGCTGATCATTATGAGTTTTTTAATTCCGAATATAAAGACTACATTAAATTTATAGTGACTTTAACAGTTAAGGAGATAGTCCTCTCAGTTTTTTCAACTAGTCAACATTATTTTTAAAATAATTAAATTTTTATAAATATTTAGCAAAAATGAAGCTCGCAGTTGACATCGCATATGATCCCACCTAGACCTGAAGATACCGGCTCATTTTCAGGGCCCACCTTATCCCACGGGACACTTTCTCCTACAGGGCCCAACCTACCCCACAGGACCCCCTTTATCTTTCGTCCCACAGGTCCTCAACCATCCCTCGGGACTCCCTGTAACCCACAAGGCTAAGGGTTTTTATCATCCGTTGCTAGGAAGTTTGTTCATCGTTGCTAATGGCTGTTATACTCCATTAATATAGGCTGTTATTACATAGGGGATTCCATTGAGCCATGCTAAGGATTCTTATTCACTGATTCTAAAGATCTTTATTGTAAGATTTCAGAGAATGTTCTTGATTGTTGTTAAGGGTTGTTATTAACTGTTGCTGAATGTTGTTATTGTCTAACTCTAATGGTTGTTATTGACAATGCTAAGGGTTGTTATTTTTCGCTCTTGAAAATTTATTGACAATTCCTAAGGGTTAGTAATAACCCTTTCTAAGGGATGTTCTTATCCATTGCTAGGGAATTGAATTGATTTTTTCTAAGAGATGTTATTCTTCGGCAATAGGGGATATTATTAACCGCCGTTAGCGGATTTTATTGACTGTAACTAAGGATTGTTATTATTTACTTATAGGGAACATTATTAACAATTGGTAACGACTGTCAGTAACTGCTCACAAGGAATGTTATTGGCCGTTACTAAGCATTGTAACTAACCGATGTTGAGGGATATAATTTACAGCTTCCGAGGGCTTTTATTAACCGTTCCTAAGAACTGTTATTATCCGTTACTAAACAACGTTATTGTCCATTTTAACGGTGTTTATTGATCTTGATAAGAGATGTTCTTATCCATTGCTAGGGAATTTGTATTGATTGTCGATAAGCGATGTTATTCTTTTTTAATAGGGCATGTTATTAACCGTTGCTAGGAGACGTTATTGATCGCTACTAGGGATTGTTATTGACTGTTTATAGGAAATTTTATAAACCGTTTATAACGATTGTTAGTAAACCCTTACATAGAATGTTATTGATCACTACAAAGAATTGTTATTAACTAATAATAAGGGATTTTTCTTACTGTTAATAAGGACTTTTATTGACGTCATAAGGACGTCATTAACTGATGCTAGGGAATATTTTTATCCATTTCTAGTGATAAATATCTTGATTGTTGCTAAGAGATGTTATTATTTGTTGATAAGGGATGTTATTAACCGTTTCTAGGGGGCGTTATTGATCGATACCAAGAGTGGCTATTCAACGTTGCTAATGATTTTCGCTTTCAGGTTTCAGGAAATGTTATTGACCTTTGCTAGGGGTTGTTATTAAACGCTTGTAGGGAATGTTATTAAACGGTGCTAATGATTGTTATTGACCGTGATAAAGTTTGTTATTTTTCGTTGCTTCTGATTTTTTTTTACATTTGATAAGAGTTATTAATAGCCATTGCTAAGAGATATTCTTCTCCATTGCTAGTGTATTGTATGGATATTTGCTGAAAGATGTTATTCTTCATAAATAGGGGATATCATTAAACGATTCTATTAACGCCCTTACTAAGGATTATGATTAACTGCTAATAGGAAATGTCAAAGTCCATTGATAACAATTGTCAGTAACCGCTAACAGGGAATGCTAATGGTTTTTATCGAAGGATCCTAAGGAATGTTATTAACCTTTTCCAGGGGATGTTATTTATTATTGACTGATACTAAGGGTTGCTATTGTCTTTTGCTTAGGGTAATTTATTAACCGATTACAGGGAATGTTTTTGTTCGTTGATAATGGTAGTTATAAACCACTGCTCAAGGGTCTTCTTGTTTGTTGCTAGAGAGTTATATTGATCAATACTAAGGTTGAGTAACGATCGTTGCTAAAAATGGTTAATAACAGATACCAGGGTATGTTATTTATGACTGACATTACTCACTGATTCTAAGGATTGTTATTAACCGTTGCTAAAGGATGTTATGATTTGTTGATGTACGTTCTTATTGACCATTGCTTGGGAGTTGTATTAAACGTTCCAAAGGGTTCTTATTGACCGTCGATGATTTTTCTTAACTACTTTAAGGATTGTTAGTGTCCGTTGACAGTTGACGTAATTAGTCATTGCTAAGAGTTCTTATTCTTCGTTTTTAGAGTTATGTAAACCGTTGCAAATGCCTCTTATTGATCATTGCTAATGTTCATCATTACTCGTTGCAAGGAGACGTAGTAGCTGATGTTCAGGGTTGTTACTGACCGTTGCTAAAGATTGTTCTTAAAAATGTATTAAGAATGTTATTTACGGCTGTTTAGGGTTTTTGTAAACGTTGATGAAGGATGTTATTTCCTGTTGCTAATGATTGATATTGGCCGTGCTAAGTTTTGTATTGTCCGTTTCTAGGAAGTTGTGCTGGTCGATGCTAAAGGTTCTTATTACCCGTTTGCTAGAAAATACTATTGGCCTCCATCAAGGGTTGTCAATGAACTTTGCTAAAAACTTTTATTTGTAGTTGCTACGAATCTGTGTTGATCTTTGCAGAGGGTTGTTATTATCCGTTTCTAGAGGATGTTATCAGAGATCGCTGACGGTTTCTATTGCCTAATTCTTTTTCAGGATCAACAATTTTTGATACAAAATTAAGGTTACGAATTCATCTTTCCCTTTCATTTTCTTTTCTTGTCAGCATTTAGCTTCTGTTCGTTTACTACTCTAATTTTCCGGAATTAGATGAAGGAACTAGAAATCAAGAAGTATACAAACAGATATTAGTTTCCCCTCGAAATGGAGATCTATTTATCTAAGGCGATTGAATGTGAAGAGGACTTCTTCATCAGAAAAAGCTGTGTAATAATTTGGGAACTATTAATGTGTTGATCTATACATGTTAGGATGCAGAGGATCAGATGGAGATAGACGAATGGAGATACTCTTGTGGATGAGGCTCCGGGGACCAGCTGGCATCTCCGCGGGACGTCGTTTCATGGCGGTGGGTCGGAGCAACCTATGCCACGGATCTAAGGGGGAGCAACAATAATTTTTCATGGTGCACCAAAAGAAAAAGGGAGGATGCCATTCATTAGCCTCTGCTCGGTTGGTTCGCACGTTGTTGTTGTCGTCCAAACGCGTTTGCCTGTGACACCTCAATATAGCCAACCAACCAGCTTCGCCGGCTCATCCCGTCAGCCATTGTGTCTTCGTGATATTTCTGTTATTACTGGATTAAACGCGACACCCTGCTGAGAATTATATTCTTACGCAATACAAAAATGAGTTACGCTTATTCTTCCTCGTTTTAGAACTAATTTATTATCAGTTCTCGCCTTTTGAATTAGAGTTTAGCGTAATCTGATTTATTTGAGGGAAATTTTAGATCGGATCATGAATTTGTCCAAGCCCCCAAAACTAAAGTGTTTTTAAAAATGATAACTGTCGGTGGAAGGGAAGAGACTAAGACCTTAGACTGGAAGCCACATAGGAGAGGTGGTATGACGCAAAAGGTCCCAGATTTTTTTAAAATCGATGTTGAGCAGAATAGGGTTATTCAAAAAAAGACAGTGTTCCAATTTCGTTTGGGAGAATATTTCGTTTTCAGGAGGTGACCATAAAAAGTGAATGAATAGCAAGCGAGCATCAAGTATTTTGCAGTATATTTGTCTCAAATAAAAGTTTTGTGTAAAGTTTTTTGACATATCATTCTTAGTGTTCTAATTCAGAAGATAAATATATTTTTACATTTTTTGCTAATTGTCTACATTTTACTTTATTTATTTAAACAAAATATTCTTCACATTTTATCACGAATTATCGGTACCCACATAATGATATAAACTTTTTAATCAAGATAAGAAATCAAGAAAGTCAATTCAAATTGTTGTTAATCATTTAAACACGAAAGATTAATTAATTAGTTCATGTCATTGAGAAAACGTGAAAATTTTGTATGTTTAGTTGAAAAAACTTTTTAAATAAATAGAAATTGTTTAAGAAATTAAGGGTAAGTAATGAAAAGTGTCAGCATAAAAAGGGTAAATGAATTTTATTTAAACGTTTGTGAAAAGCTAGATTTTTCTGCATTATTATAGTAAAAAGATACATTTTAACTATGAAAATTTATTTAAATAACTAATCATAAAGTTATTCAATTGTGATTTGTTTTACTAATTAGATTATGTGTGCATTTGTGATATTCCGATCAAACTATTATGTTTAAACAAATATATATTGTTTAAACAATTATGTGTAAGAAATAAAAATACCATAATACCAAAATGCTGAATGGTTTAAATAAAAATTGCAAAAAACTGTATTTTCCTGCCTTATTTTAGCAACAAATTTACTTTTAAAAAATAAAAAGTTGTTTAAACACTTATCAACAAATCCAATCGACTTTCCTGATTTTCTATACTGAGCAATAAGTTTTTTTTTGTTCTTAGGGTACTAATGATTTACGATAAATTATGAAAAGTGAATTTTTTAAACAAATAAGAATATTCAAAATATATATTTACTAATTAATAAAAATAGATTAAACTTTTTGATAATCAAAATTTCTTTTTTTACAAGCTTTACGATCATCCTACTTGATTAAAAGTTCATCTATTTTACTTGAAAATTAACAAATTTGAGTGAAATTTTGTTCTTTTTTGGTTTTAAAATTCGTATTTTTGGCTTGAAAATTCAAAATTTTGGTATTAACTGCAAAATTTAAATATTTTGTGAAAAATTATATTTTTTCCTGATTGAAAAATTAATTTTTGTGCATCCAGAAATTTACCTATTCCTTTTATTGGTTGATAATTCATCTTTTTTATTTGAAAATTTAATTTTGTGGTTGAAAATTGAATTTGTTGTTTGAAAATTTATGTATGTCTTTTTTGGTAGAAAGTATATTTTTATGGTTGAAAATACAACTCTGTCGCAGAAAATTAATCCGTTATAGCTAAATAATTAAGTATTTTGTTAAAAAATCGTAATTTAAAATAAATTCAACTGTTTTTCAAATTAAATAAAAATCATTTTTGTTTGAGTTATGAACTATTACATTTTTGGATAAAAATTGTTTTTTAATAGAAAGCTTGTCTTTCTAGTTTAAAATTTGAACATTCATTCTTTTTTTCATTTGGAAATTCATCTGTATTTGTAGAAAATTAATATTTTTCGGTAAAAAAATGAACTTTTGGTTTTAAAAGTGCAACTCTTTTGTTGAGAATAAATCTGTTCTCGTTTAATATTCAAGTATTCTGTTGAAAATTCATATCTTTGGTTAAATTCAACTTTTTTCTGATTAAGAATAAATATTTTTTCGGTTAAAATAACAACTATTACATTTTCTGTTAAAAATTAATCTTTTTAGTTTAAAAATAAAAGTATTTCGTTGAAATTTGATAAAATGTATGCCAACCAGGGAAATATTGACAAAATGTGTGATAGTTTTGCAAACTATTTAAAAAAATAACACTTTTTCTCAGTTCAAAAATTAAACCAATTTTGGATCAATTTGCTTTCATTATTGACTGAAAGATCTCTTTGATTGCAAATTTGGCTCGCTTGGTAGAAATTTAATCTTTTTTTGCTAAAAATGCTACAGTTTAGTTGTACGTTAAGCTGCTTTGGAGGGGCCTTCCTAAAGTGAACGTAGCGGACACCTAATTCAAAACTTGCAATTAAGTAGTAGAACCCCTTTTTGGTAAGACGATACTTTTAGAATCGATAGATTCCAATAAAATTCCGGATGACTGATTTTGTTACAGTTTCGTGCTTCAGAAGTTTTATTTATTTTGTCGAATATTATTTTGCGAATAGGTCGAATGAGTCATTTCCTGGCATTTCTCAAGGGTCCGAAGTTTGAAGCACTCTGCACTGTCCTGACGTCGCAGTGGTAGGTAATTGAATGCTCTCTCCGTGTCAAAAAGGGTCGTTGCTCCACGGGATTTCGCCACCAGTCCTGGTCCACGTCTGGAGTAAAGTCGTGTTAGTTAGGGGATGATACTGGACCTGGGGAGAGATGCCCAGGGGATGAGCAAGACATTTGTCAACGAGACGAACAGTGAGTAGACCGGTCCACCTCTGGGTTTCGTTCATCCAAGGCGATGTCACATATATGCTACGTGCATCCCTTCGGGGCCTCTCTGTGACCTTTCTCTGATATGGGGTTGGCTAATATTAAAACGCATTTGCTTCCAACGAGTTTGGCCCAACCACCCAACTAAAAATCATTTATTCCTCCTCTGTCATCTGAATCAAAACTCTTCATCTTCCTGAGGCAGATGATAATACTTTTTTTCAATTTCTAATTATTCGAGGAATCTGTATCATCATCGAAGAATGGCAGAAATTCCTAACATCTTTTCAGACTAGATGGAGCTATAAATTAAACATTTTTACAATTAAATTTTTTTAAAAGAAAGATCTTCTCCTTCACTCCACTGGAAACCGGACGGGTGCGTTTCCCCTAAGCTACTACAGATATATAATGAAGAATCCTTTTTTAGAAATACATGTATTATTTTTTCAGGTGTTTCAAGTCAGATTTTTCAAGTAACCTGTATTATCATCAGTGAATAAAAGAAATTCCTAACGTCTTTTTAGAATAGATGGAGCTATAAATCGAACCACAGGAAGTTTTATTACCGCTCGGGGGCTATGCCCTTAAAAGCGAAGGAGAAGATCTTATTTGAGAAAAAATTTAATTTGAAAATTGTTCATTTCATAGCCGCATCTAGTCTGAAAAGACGTTAAGAATTTCTGTTATTCTCAGATGATAATACAGATTCCTTAAAAATTTGAAATGAAACACCTGGAAAAATAATGCGTGTATTTCTGAAAAAGGAATTTAATTTTAAAAATTACTAATTAACTACTATTTGATAAAGTTATAATTGAGTACTAAAAATGCTAAACTAAAAAAGGGTTGTCCCGAATAATAAAATAGCAGTACCACAGCTTAGAAACTAAATAGTCGGCCCAACCATTTTTGCAGTTAATATGTAAATTACATTAAATAAATTTTGCATAATCACTTGGTGCAGTGGGATGTAACGAATGGAGGTTGGGCAACCCTCGACGGACATCATCAACGAGATAGTTGTTATTGTTGTTTCAGGTAACAACCTAACAACTCGTACATTAATTAACCAGCTCGCTGGGCTTCTGTTTTCCAACATATACCCGTTTTCCTGCAGTATGCGTTCAATATTATTACATGAGTAGACGAAAGGACCTTATCTTCCCATCAGTTCGCAGCTTCCCGAGAGGAATATTCATCAAGGCTTGAATAAAGAGCACTTGGCAAGCTTCGACTGACTTTTAGGAAAATTTCAAATCCTCTCTTTTGGAAGATATTTATCGTCACAAGTCTCATTTACTTTTCCCCTTCAACCTTCCACTTCCTAATTTCCATACTAGAAATTCCTGTTTCTCATCAGAAGATCTAACATGAATTAAAATTTTTATTATTATGGTGACCACAGGACAGGGCCTGGAATTTAAAGATTTAAAAAAATTTTAATAGTCAGAGAATTAGTTTAAGGAGCACTTTAAGTATTTTCAAACGGGATAATTTCGTGCAGGTGTCGTAAATATGAACATTTATAAATTGATATTTTAAATTACTTAGGACGCTAAGGAAATGGGAGGTTTCTCAAATTAACCCCGCACGTTCTGTTTCTGAAATCACTTTTAGTCCCTTTTCTTTAGATAAAATTACTACAGTCACTTTTTAAATAAAAAAATCACTTTATTTACTTTTTTTCAATAATTTAATCCATAGATTAACCACTATTAAATTCTGGTCTCCATTCTCGTCTGTATGTATTTACGAATTTTCTGAAATTCGTATGAAATCTTCTAAAGTATTTTAAAAGATTTAAAGACATTTTTATTAGACTTCACTAATTTTAAGGTATTTCAAAATATTATAAAGATTTTAGAGTGTTTTTAAAAATTTCAGATAATTTTCAAAAGCTTTAAAAAAATCATGGATTTCAAACAATTTCAAAGGATTCAAAATACTTTCCCTTTTTTTTTAATTTCCGAGAGAATGTTTTAAGAGTTTCAGAAAATTTCAAAAGAATTTCGAAAATTTTTTAAGAATAAAGAAATGTGTAGGGTGTTTTTAGTCGATTCCAATAATATTAAGTGATTCCAAAGGGTGATAAATATTTGAGAGAACTTTTTATTCATTTCAATCATATAAAGGTATTTCAAAAAAATTGAAATATTTTAAGGCATTTCGAAGAGATTGCAGAAATTTCAATTTTATGATTTGAAGCGATTTGATAAAAGTCCATGCGGTTATAAAGAATCTAATACAATTTTCGATTATGCGGATTGACTTTAAGTAAATAATAAGGCTTTAATATATGTTAAAAGATTTCAAGATATTTTATAAGATTTCCCAGGATTTAAATGATTTGAAGGGATTTTAAAAGTTCTTAAGCCTAAACAGATTTTTCGCGACTTTAGGAAATATTATTAGATTGCGTATGATTTCATGGGATTTCATAATATTTTTAATTCTTTTAAACTCTTTGCAATTGCTATGAATTTTGGCTGATTTGTCTTAAATTCTGTTACATTTGCTCTATTTTTACTAAAATAAATAGAATTTTCAGTATTTCTTTAATCTTCCCAAATTTATATGAATTCTTTGGAGTTGACTTAAGATATTTTTGGTTTTTTTTCAAATTCATTTGAACTCCTTTGTATTAAACTTGAATGGTTCTGAAGTCTTATAAACTAAATTATTTTGAATTATTCTAAATTCAAAAGAACATAAGTGACATTAATACCAATTGCTTACATTTGAAAACTTTTTTGGTTTTAATTGGTCACTTTTTGAAACAAATTATTTTTAAGAAGATAAATTTAAATAATTTTGATCCTTATAAAATAGGACAGAACAAATTTCGTCATTGAGGGGTGGGGAAGGGTAAAAATAGCACGAAATTGGTAAAATAGTTTATGGGGGATCCCTTAGTGATGGAAAGTAGTCACTGTTCCCTTGTGAAATTCCTTTTTCATTTGGAGAAAATTTTCCTACCATCCGACGTCCAGCCGCAGAGGAAGCTGGCCCAATGTACCCTGGTAGGTTTTCTTCACAAGGAGAATTAAAATTGCTTTTTTTATTTTAAAACAAATTAGAAAAACTTTCACTAAAAAATAGCTTTAACACATAGAAGAGAATAATATTTAGAATACGCAGGCTTAAAAATTAGGTTAGAGAGTTCTTCTAACCAGGGGCGGCGAAACAGGTGTTGTAGGGGTTGAGCTCACAACACCTCGGCATTTAGGTGGTGTTGAAAACAACACTTTGGATCTGCCCAAAAGAATAAAAGAAAATCATGACATTTTATAAAGGGCAAAGCCTATTTAAAAATAGAAAAAAACGG
>JAAAKG020135963.1:0-13361 GCA_010014905.2 Druon quercuslanigerum | reverse complement strand
CGAGCGGGGATTTATTCTCGACAAATTGCTTTTAAAGTGGCTCTCAATTTAGGGAACCGTTTAGGTGGACTATATCACTTAGTATCAACTAAAACTTCACGAATCTAGAATTGATTCTTTAGTCTTGGAAGCACTTCTGATAGTGATTTTGTAAGATTCTTAGTTTATACGGAGGAAAAAGACTTATTTAGGATATTTAATAAATTCTGTCTAAATATTTATTAATTTATATACTATAAACAAATTATTTGAAAAGAAAAGAATTTTATAAAAATACTACCTTAAAGCGCACTTGAAAAGAACAGCATGAAGGCGAATTCACAAACCAAACTCTTGCAAAGTCGGGTTGGTTTGGGCGGGATTTTTAAATTCGTTATTCTAAAAATACCCAATAGCCTTATAAAAATAACTAATATTGAGTAATTAATTAATTATAGGTGATTGGTGATTTTAGATTGGAAAAGGAAATTATTTATACTGCGTAAGAAGACTTTTGTAGTTTTAATGTTTAAAAAAAATAGAATACTGAATAAAATAAGTACTTTATAAGTTGAAAATATACGTAGGGTATTTTTTAAAGTAAAAAAAGAAGTTTAAAAGGGTTAATGTGAGATTCCTTTCTTAACCAATAAATATTATTGTTGATTACCTATTTTTAAATGTGATCATAAAGAATAAAGTTACCGACCGATGGCCACTTTTTGAACTGCGCTTTTGTTGCGCCGACATCAACATTGGTTACTGCTAGCGCGCTGATTTGGAATTATATAAATATTAAAATATAATATTTATGATAAATAATTATTGCAAAATGCATCCAAAGTGATTTCTTAATCCTAAGTTAGAGAATTAATTGTATTTGTAAAATTAAAATGTATTTGATTAAAATTTTTTTATTTAATCGGCAGCTGGAGACGACGATACATTTCAAGGTTCCTATGCTATAAATAAAGTCATATTTTTACCAGAACACCATTTATTCATTCTATTTAACAAAATATGAAAAGATTCAAACTTTCTTAATTAAGAGGAGTTATAAAATACGGTTATATTGTTTTAAGTGTCTATTTGAAATTAAGATGCGCTCTAGAATTATATTTTATTATTCTTTAATAATAAATAAGATAATTACTGGTGTGATTCATGAACTTAAATTACTTTAAATTCAAAATCACTTTTTTGTAACTCAGGTCTTCTTCAAATTTAAAAAAAATGTATGATATAATATTTTTCAGTGCAGTAATTACTTTCCCTAATTTATTTTGGGCAATTTTAGAGATTTTATTTTAAGTAGTATTGTTGAACTGACCACTCACAACCTCATTTTCATTAAAATCGAATTTTTTGGATCTGTCACTCCAAAATCTTATTTTAGGATTAGGAAAATTCTATTTGGGCAATTCGCATTCATTATTTTTTATGAAAATTAAATCTAAATTTTTATATAATTCAAAATTTGCGGGTTAACAATGACCAATCTGGCTGTTGATGCCGCGCAAGCGCAGTGTAAAAAGCGCCCAAAATTGAGAATACTGCTGATGACTTACGACGAAAGGTTTCTTGCATATGAATAAGCCTTTATATTTACAAGTTTGTTACATAACCTGCAAATGATATTTATCAAGTCATTATATCTCTTTAATTGCGGTAATATTTTGTACTTTCATTATCTTTATTAAGCTATGTCCATCAGAGTTCGACTACATGTGTGCTTTAAGGTAAATATTGTGTTATTAATTAAACATAATGTTCCAGTAGGAAAAGTAAAAAATAGCTTCTTTGAAAATAGGCTCAATTAGCTATTATTTTATTAATTTTACTTACCCCATTTTTAAAAAGTTCATTAAAACACATAACTTGTTTATTAAAATATTTGAAAATCCAAAATGAATTATATGTCTAATTTATTTGCACTTGATTAATAATTGGTTGTAGTCAGTAGGAATTCATTGGGATTTCTGACTAAAAGCAGTCAATTTAACAATTTCCGCAAATTATTTTTAATTCAAAAGATTTAAAAAAATCTTAAAGATCATTGTCTTTTACTTAGAACTATCAGAAAATTATTTTTATTTAATAAACATTTTTTTTACACTTTCGGTCTGCATTATTTAAATTCTAGGCCAACTGCAGAGCTAGCGCCGCCACACGGCACACTCTCATGACAACATCCATAAGTTACACACCTATATACGCAACATGACAAAACATTGATACTATTAGTTCAAGTTGCGGCCAACTGTTGGCGCTGTGATTCTTCATATTTTTACCATTGAGTTGAGAGGGTCTGGCACACACCAGCCTACAACGAAGGACGTCAGCTACAAGGAGGTACCGACATACAGCGTCATTAGGCGGTGATACAGGGTATTGAGTTTCTATGCTTCTGCGTAAAAACCTACAGGAGTTAGCAGAGCCTAAACACTCTACGACTCTCGAAATAAGCTTAATTCAGTCTCAAAGTAATAAATTTCCCCTAGATGTGCGCACATGTTCAGGAATGTAAACAAGAGAACAAAAATCTTAATTTTGAAACCATTGACATTTGAGCTCTGAAAAATTTAGCACCAGCGTCTTTCCATGCAATTGTGATAGAATTTAGATCAAGTCGTACACATTCTGATTTGCGTAAGGTTTAACAAATTTACCTAAAATTACAGATATATTATATTATTATATTTACCAATAGAATCGAAGATAAATGCCAAGGAGAAGACAAGAGTATTAGAAAGCCTCATATTTTCTAATCAAAGAGGAAACTGATTTTTTCATGACATGTATCGTATAGTTGTTATCTACTAGATTGTAGGCAACAGATATTTGAATTACACTAGAGTTAGTTTTAAAGTATTATAATCATAAATTTATACAAAGAATCATCCATACGCAGAATACATACAAGTCCATTCAAGGTGCTTCAGCTTCATCTCGATAAGGCTTCTCTACAATGAAACTTTATAAGTCGATGTGGTGTCGACGTGACGTCGACGCTGCATCGGAATACTGCGCCGGCAGATGCTGATAACTCTTGGAATTTGATGAGGTTCAAGTTTACTCGGTACTGGAAATTGAAATAACCTCATTCTGATCAAACACGGTAGAAAACATCTGCGCGCGCATCACGTTGATGCTGAATCGACGTTGCGTCCAAACTACGTCGAATAGGTTTGTTTCGCGATTTTAGATAAAATAATTTTTTATAAATAATTTTAATCCGAACCAAAGGAGAGTTATAGTTTTATTTCTGTTGAGTCGGTCAACAGAAAAAAAATTTATTAAAAATTGAAGGCGGTAAAACACTTATTAAAGTTGTTGTCACGTGGGTGTCAGGTGACAAAAAGATCCTTATAATTATCTATCAATGTGACATTTTTTTAAACAATATTTTGCGACTTCTATTTTTGTTGTGCAGATAACCAAAACAAAACATAGGCACAGGAAAAGATATTTAAAACTCAATAACACATAAGCTGTGATTGGTGACAAATCGGACCTCTTTGACGTCCAAGGGGCCCTCCTGTCGAAATCGTGATAGAACATTCAGATTTCAAAATTAAATAAAAAATAGCAAACAATACGTAGAAAATATGTTTTGGATGTTTTTAAAATTAGAATTTCATAAACTATAAGATACATTTATTGGAAAATTGATATCTGACTTTGGAAACAACCCTATTATGAAATCCTATTGTGGAGAGACCTTACAAGCGTGTTGAAGTGTCTTTTAATGAATCTATATTCTCAATTTGAAAAATTTTCTAAGGAAATTACTTCATGCTGATAATAAATGTACGCAAGGAACCAATGTAGTTGTAGTAAGTAGTTAATTAATTCGTTGAAACTGATAACGCAATTTACGTTTCAGCGAAATCTGTTGTTTGCATGAAAAATTTATGGTGTCTACTATAACGGCCTATTTAAAGCTTGAAAAAACGAATGTGAATTCTAAAAAAAATGTACGGTATCTACTGGACACATGATTGCAAAATTTTCCGGATTTCTGCCGGTCAATTATTAATTTTAACAGATCAATTAAAAAAGATTTAAAAGATGTGAAATGATTTCTGAAAATTACGAGCGGCTTCTAAAAATTTAAATTTTTTTGAAGATTTCCCATTTAAAGTAGTGAATTTTAGAAATAAAATTGTATTTTTCATTTTAAGCAGATACTTTTTTTTAATTTCATTATTTTAATTCAGAAAAAAATTCCTTAAGTCCCGTTCTATGTAAAATTTTCCCTTTTTTTACTCAAGATATAATTGTTTATGGAAATTCTAAGCTTTTAATTATTTTACAAACACTTAATTTAATTTTTTGATCTTTATGGTCACTAAATATTTCATTGTCGCTACAAATACGAGTATTAAATTGTCTGTTTTGATTAGACAAACACGTTTTCGTCATTCTGTAAACCTTAAGATCAGATCGTAAGAACCGTATTGTGAAGTCATTATTAATCTCAGAGGCTATGGCTTGTTGTCAATTGTCCTAAACCGAGGCCAAGGCATGTTAGCTACATTATTCTTACATCATCTTAATTTTTATTACGCTTTAATCAAGCGTTGCGAACTAATTCAATTGATGGTTGATAATTATGAATTCAATTTTATTTAAAACAATTTCAGGATTGATTTGGTCTTTTGGGGCAAGTCAACTGTCAAACAATCTGGACCTTTTCAGGCATAAACTAAATTTAAAAAGTCAATTGAGATTTGTCTAGAAACTTCCCAATAAAAATAGAAATAAGAAAGCAGGTTCTAGGGTATATCCTTGTTGATGTTAGACTTAGAATACAACAGCTTGCGTGTTATTAAATGATGAACATATTAGCATGCCTTATATTGTTTTCTTTAGTTTAAAACTGACATTGACAGTATGTAAGGATTGCATTCTATCGCCTTTTGAGAATAAACAAAAATTGTTTTCCTAACAAAAACAAACGTGCTATTGATGTTTAAAAACACAATTCATCTTAAAACAGTCCATAAATTGTATAGTGACCATTCTTTGATAAGATACGTAGTTTGCGCTTAAATAAAGAATAAAGCCTTAAAAAGTAACAAATTTAAATGTACGGCAAAGTGACGCGATAAAATTTAATCATAAATTAGAATTGCCAATTGTTTGACCTTTAATTTTAAAAGGTCCGAATATAAAAGTGAGAAAACTATAAAGACCAGTTGCAAAGTGTGTGATCTGATGGATGTGACACTGATAATACAGTTTGTTCTTCGGTTGGAAATGGCAAGAGTAAATTATTTTCTCTTTTCCATTTAATTGATCTTCTTAATTCGAATTGCCGGCTCAGATTGGTGTTCGGAATAAGGCAAACAAATCTAAGTTGATTAGGTTTGAATTTAAGCAGATGCGGAGAATAATGCCTGGCAGGAGAAGACCTGGACCTGATACGAAGAGAAAGATCAGCAGTAGGACAAGACCGGACCGGTGAACCCGGAGAATGAAGCATGGCTGTGGAAAGAGACCTTTCATTATGATCTCTGATCAAGATTGTTTTAAAATTAGCTGATATTCGACGTTTTACGCCTGAGGGATATTCCTTGACTTCTTCTCAGGTCATATCTTCAACCGCGTCGCTGTAAATGTTTATTTTACCTGTCTTTGAGTGTGGTGGTGCAATATATATTGTAATATAGCTAATTTTTACTCCTCTGAAACTCCGCTTAAACGCCAAAAGAAAGATAAAATGCAATATCTCAGGCGGAGGTTAGATAAATTGCGTTGAGGAAAGCTTCTGGAGATCGCCTGATCACAAGGCATGGAGGGAAAATATCCACGCTTAGCGGTTAGAGCCGCCATATTTATTATAAGATTTTCCTAAAAATTACATGCCAATTTTAGGCTAAATGTCGAGCAGGAATTAAATTTTTGGGTTCACGGATTAATTAAAATTCCAGCATTTCTTTTTTTGCGTTATTTCTTTGTTAATTAACTGTTTTAACAATGAAAAAAAGAATTAAATAGACATTTAAGTTACTTGTTAAGTCTTTGCTAAATTGATAAAAACAAATTAAACCTAATAAAACATAATGAAACAGTCTCGACTGTTATTTTTCAGCGCGTCCCAGAGGATGCTCGACCCATACAAATTATTAACCCCAACTATACTATGGTTAACATTTAAATTTAAGCACCAGAACCAATTACTCGAGGACTCCGGTCAATATCTGCGTAGATCACATCTAAATCAGCTACTGTGAACCGCGCTTCCAGTTTGGATTGTCGAGACTAATTCAGCAAACCTTTCTCCTCGAGCGATCAGAGCAGACTGTCTTCCGGAGTCGTCGAGCAAGTCAAGTGACCAGACAGGTAAGTGACTGCAAACGCGCGAGAGATCGGAAGTAATCAATCTGCCGCGAATTTATTCTTGTAAACCTTCGACTTCCACCGGCAAGAGAAATTATGAAAAAAGAAGAAATTTGCCACCAGGATCGCGGACTATGAATAATGTGTTGACCATCTTCCGGATATAATTGCAATTTTCCATACATTGGAGAATTGTCCTTTCTTTCCGGATAGCTTCCGTAATGAGAATTATTATGCCTTCTACGATGTCACCCAGAGGGCGGGATATGTGATTGGACCTTATCAAAAGGGAGCTGCCGTGCGAAGTGGATATCCGGAATTTACCAGCGGAGCCAACCCTGAACAGAAATGTATTTCTAATGCCAGATAAATTGTTTCAATAATTTCCATGACCCTTTTTGTCGAACATCTCTCTAGAACCACGGTACAATACAAAAGGTTCTTTCCTAAATTTTTAGGAGTCTGCCCTGACCGGTCGAGAAGATATAGTGACATTACCACTTCGCCACATTACAATATTGCACGAAGCATTGTATTACCCTCCACTTTTAGAAAGATGTTACCATTAGACGCTGATAATACAGTTTGTTTTACGGTTGGAAATGGCAAGAGCAAACTATTTTTTTCTTCCATTTCATTGATTTATTACGAGGAAAAGTGTATCATTTTAATTTAAATTGCCGGTTCAGATTAGTGTTCGGAATAAGGCGAACAAACCTAAGTTCATCCGGTTTAAATTCAAGCAGATGCAGAGAGTAATGCCTGGCAGGAGAAAACCTGGAGCTGATACGAAGAGGAGGATCAGCAGCAGGACAGGACCGGACCGGAGAACCCGGAGAATGAGGCACGGCAGTAGGGAGAGACCTTTAATTATCATCGCTGATCAATGTTGTTTTAAAATTAGCTGATATTCGTCGGTTTATGCTTGAGGGATATTCCTTGACTTCTTCTCGGGCCATATCTTCAACCGCGCCGCTGTCAATGTTTATTTTACCCGTCTTTGAGTGAGGTGGTAAATAAATAAATATTGCACGAAGCCGTTTACCACACTCCACTATTGCAGAGATGTCACCATTTGACGTAGATAATACAGTTAGTTCTTCTGTTGGAACCGACACAAGCTTATTATTATCTCCTTTTAATTTAATTGTTTTATCGCGCGGAAATGTATATTTTCGTAATTGGAATTACCGGTTTGGATTCGGGTTGGGAATAAGGCGACAAAATCTAAGTTGATCACATTCAACTTTAAGCAGTTGTACAGAAGAATGCTTGACAGGAGGGGACCTCGACATGACATAAAGAGGGGGCTTGGCAAGAGGAGAAGACTTGACCAGAAAATTTGGAGACTTAGAGACTGTGCTCAATCTCTTTTTTCCCTATCTAATAGCAGTATCATTATATCATGTTCAATAGTTGAAACCATGCTAGTTTTTATCTTTTTATAGAGAATGTCATTTGTAAATAAATTTTGAACTGTATTTTTATAATCATTGCGGTTTGTAGCTACTGTTATATTAGATGGGGAAAAGATTTATAAATAAAAGCACGTCACACAGATTAAAAATACATAATAATGTTGTATCTAAAGCATGTGCTCTCCCAAAGGTTCACAAACCTGATTTAAAATGACATTTAATTTTATCCGCAGTTGGTTCTCTTACTTATAATCTAGCTAACTATATTTCAAGTTGTTTAAAACCAGTATCAGGAAAAACTCAAGCGTTTGTGAAAAATATTTGGGATTTAAAAGAAAAACTCAAAAATATTAAAGTGCCTCATTCACATTCAATAGTTTTGTTAGATATAGCGTCAATGTTCGATATTATTCCATTGGACCTTGCATTTTACTCCTATCCTTTATAAAAGATATGTGGATGATCTCCTAGCTATAATTTCATTAGACAATTTAGATAAATTTTTAATCATCTTCAACACTTTAGAAGACTCGATAAAATTTACCATAGAAACAGAAAAAAATAATACAATAACATATCTTGATTTATCAATTATAAAAAATCCAGATGGAAACTTAATCACAAATTGGTACACGAAAGTTTCATGGTCAGGACGTTACTCAAATTATAATTCACATAATTTATTTGCTTAAAAAATAGGTTTAATCAAAAGAATAAGTAGATATGTGTGTCAAATTAAGTGACACCAAATTTCGGAAAGAAAATTTAAGTACAAAACAGTTATCCATTGCAATTGGTCAATAATGTAATTACAGAAAGAGTGTTCGAAATATATAAAAACTCTTCTAGAAATAAAAAATTGAATAAAACCCATGAAACAATAGACATGAAAGTTTCTTCACCATACATTGAAAATCTCTCGGACCGTTTTAGATGTTCTCTAAAAAAATATAATATAAATGTGTATTTTACTAATAACCACACACGAAATAAATTTCCTTTTTTTTAAATAAAGATAAAGAAATTATAAATCTGCCTTCAAAAGTTTTCTATAGTAAATATAGTTCATTAAAAGTTTCTTTATGAGCACATCGAAAAAAAAATTAAATTAGTGTTTTATGGTCCTTTGTGTTTAAACTTTGGCATGAAGTATTTATGACATTTTCTACAAAAAATAAACCAAAGATGAAGGCAATACTAACAAATTATAAGACTATTAAGTGATGTTGAAGAGAAATTTCAGGTAATTTTTATTAGTTTTTCTTAAGCTTCGACAGAAAACCCTAGAATAATTTTAAAAAAATCTAAAAACATGAGAGATATTCAAAAAAGAAAATGCTAGGACTTTCATTGAACCAATTTTCGAAAAAAATCCTTTTTTGATTTTCCTAAATTTTTTAAATACACACCTCCAAACTCTATGTTTTTCATTATTTATCGAAAAATAAGGAAAATTCCATTTTTATATTTAAAGGACTTTTAGAGAACCTTATATTTTTGATTTTAAATTCTGTCTGAAAAATACAAAAATTTTGATTTGTCTGTTCAAAAAATATTTCTTTATAACTTCGTTTAATTGCAAATACTTTCAAAATAATATATCTAAATAACATTTAAATCATGAAAGTTATGAAAGTTGAGAAAAATAATTTTTTTATTGCAAAATTAACGTCAAAGCTGCTTAAGTTTGAACTTTTAAAATGTGTGGGAAATCAAAATTTTTTTTTTAAATTTAGTTTAAAAATTTGTTTTTGAAAAATCCGAAATTATTAAAAAATGTTGTCATATAAAATTACTTTAAAACTGCGTCTAATTGTAAATACATTTTTTAAATATACATCTTAATAACATTCTGGGCATGAAAGTTATGAAAGTTAATAAAAAAATTTTTTCTGCAAAATTTTTAAAATTAATTATTTAGAGATACACTACTTGCAGTAATTTTCATACGTAATGCTCATAACTTTATCGTAAATCGTAATTTAAGAAACTTATGCACTACAAGAAAAAAATTTTTCTTGTAAAGTTAACGTCAAAGTTGAACTACATTGTTAAAAAATCAGTTTGTTGTTTAAAGATTCGTATTTTTAGTAAAAAAAAATAGTTTGAGAACGAATTATACTATTCCCTTTTTGTTTGAAAATTTTCCTTTTTCGTACGAAATTTAATCATATTAGTAAAAAGTTGAAACTTTTGGTTGCAGATTAATTTTGTTGTTGTTGACTTAAAAATTCTAACTTTCTTTGACATTTATTTCCTGACTGACTCAAATACCTTTTTTTTTTAAATTGAACACTTTTATAAAAATCTGATCATTTTTGGTTAACAATGCAACTGGCTAAAATTTAATTTTGTTGTTTGAAAATTCACACCGAAAAAATAAGGTTAAAAATAAATTTAAAATGAAAATAAATTCTACATAAAAAAGAAACTATTAAAAAAGATTTTTAATAGCAACGCAAATGTTAAAAAATTTATTTTTAATTTTTTATAAAAAAATAGGCGAATAAGAACGGTTTCGTAAATATTAGAAGCAGTTTGTCACTTGATTCTGATGAAGTTGAATTATTGAAAGTTAATAACTAATTAGCTATTTACAAACATTGTAAACAATGATATATTTTAATTATTTGTGTTGAAATAAATAAAATTTATGAAGTAAATCAAATAAAAATTAATAATTGTTTAAACAGTCTTAATTAAATTATGCTATGATTGGCTATATTTAGACGTAAAACCCTGGCTCCTTAAACGTGAAAATTTGTAAATCAGTGCCTTTTAATTTCTTAAGGACATTTCGACGTTAGTAAAAAATTATTATTGTTGAGCATAATTTTTAAAACAAATTTGTATCATAGTATGTATCATAATAAAATTAACTTTATCCACGGAATAAACAGTTATTTATTTAGCAATCAGATCTGATAAATAAGTCCTCTTTATCAGTTGATGAGAATTGATGATTTTTCGAAGAAACTCAATTACTTGTTAAAATCCTATATAATTTTTCAGAGATGATGGTTAAATAATCAATACCTTTCACAATTATTAAAATTTGAAATTCAATTCTAGATCACTTTTCTGATAAGAAAAACAAGTTTTTAATCTATTTTACTTTACTTTTATCGGAAATATCGAAATTTTAAATAATGAAAATGATTTAAAACTAATAGAAAACCTGATTTCATTGGTTTTTTTACGATTACGAAAATAAATGAAAATAGTCCATTTTCGTACACGTATTTGTGTAGCACTATTCAGGAAGACTGGAGTGAAATGCCGGTAATATTCACAGCGGCATTATTCAGAAAGAGGACTGTATTTATAAGTTCTAAAAATACTTCAAAAATAATTTTAAATTGGAAAAAATTTAAACAACTTCTAGATTTCTTAAGGTTTGGAAACAAAATTTTACAACTTTTGAAGGATGCTTGAACTATCTGAAATAAAAATAATTTAACTTCTAATTTACGAAGTGTTCAGTTTAAAAATTTGATTTTTCAATTTGAAATATTTCCAGTTTAAAATTGCTGATAATAATAACATTTTAGAGTTCATTGCTTGATTCTTTAATTTAGAGCATTGCAAATGATAACGTGGATCTATATTTTTGGGCTTGAATCTAAATCATTTAACTCTATAATTTATATATGTTAAAAATTCCAAATTTGCAGTTTATCTACATTTCGAAATGATGGAAATAGTCCTTATATACTAATTAGGAAAATTTTCACCGCTTGTGAGAAATGAGCAGTGCCGAGCCAAAAATTGGTGGTACCCTAAGTGATATTTAATTTTCTTACTCCAACGTCGATTTTCCTTTGACATGTTTCGTTTGAATGTTATATTATAACTATCTTATTTGGTTGTTAAGAATATTTAATTTAATGTGAAATCACTTTGAATTTATTACTTTATATTCACGACGAAAGTTCCGTACACATTTCCTTTTTGTGAGTTTTCTAAGTGCTGGAAGATTGATAATACGAGTAAGATAAATATTTTTCTCTAAGATATATTAAAACATACATATAAACATGAATTGTAATTAGAGCCCACAAAATCCATTCATTTTTGACTTTTTTCTACTCTTAAACTTTAGAAGTTAAAAAGTCAAATATTTTTTCAAATATTAAACTATTTGGAAGAATAACCTTTCTAGTTTAAAAAACATATATTTGAATTAAAAATTCCACATTTTAAAACAAATTCTAATTTAAACAGATGACAAATATTCATTTTGGAATCATTTAATATTATTGGATTTTTTAAATTAATATTATTTTAGGTGTATTAATCTGCTTTAGATTTTATGCCTAAAGAAAAATAAAAAAGCAAATTAGTGCCATAATTTTTTTACAGAGATCTCAGGATATTTATTGAAAATAACGAATTATTATAATCGAGCGAGAAATGGATTTATCATTAAAATTTGTATTAAAAAGGGTAGAGATTTCTCTGGTCCTTTTGAAAGAGTTTTTTTTTAATTGAGACATTTGGCATTGTTACTTGGTAGAAACGCTCCCCTTGCTCGTCCGATTCGGTTGGAAATTGTTGCAAGAAGTCATCGAGGTAATGATGCAAGAAATGCAGTTTCAATGTCATGGAGGCGTTGATGTTTTCATAACATTGAAGCATTGTTGTTACCAATTTTTTCAATTCATCTGGCTCTGCTCGATGCTTCCCCAAAACGCCCTCAATCACAGCTTTTCGGTGGTTTTTATAGTCTCCAGATGTACTTAAGAAATAGCGTAGAGAGAAGTTCTTTCCATTTTGTGTGTTGCACTGTGTAATAATGAAGAACAATTCAATTTTCTCGATAAAGTCGTAAAGAGCAAAAAATTATTTATTTTGTTTCATCCGAAAAGGTTAACTAACATCTCGAACATCAAAAAGGTTATAGCGATGGCAAGCAACGGCTGACTTGAAAATTAAATTACGGGGTTCAAGTTGAAGCATCCTTATATCCCTGGCGATTAATCTCAGTTGCGAGAAAGGGTAGCACTAGCGCTGCACACAGAACACATGCGAAGCTAATATTTCGAATTGGCCGGCTCGTCGGAAGGGGCACGCGTAGCGGGACATTTAAATTAGTTCCCGGATAAGTTTTCAAAGACTAATCAAATTGGGTTGAAATTCTACACAGTTTATAGGACCAAAACGAAAGATCGCGTTTGCTAACCAGCATTTCTTGACCAAAGGTTAGAAGAAAATTAGAAGAAAAACTGAATAAATTTAAAATAACTGCTAAATAATCTAATGCTTTATTTAATTATATTACAAACGTCCCATATATGATATGTTTTGAATTATTAGAGTTAAGAATGTCATTCTCAGATATTTACATTTCATTAAAGTCAATTTCAAGAAAAAAGATATAATTAAAAAATTCGTTAAAACTGAAATCATATTTACTAGAGGTGTGCAAAAAAATTCGATCCGAAATTCAATTCGATCGGCGCGTCGATCGAATGTCGGATATTTGACATTCGATCGGCGCGTCCGTCGAATGTCGAATATTCGACATTCGATCGGTGCTCCCATCGAATCGGATT
Organism: Druon quercuslanigerum; assembly: GCA_010014905.2. NCBI lineage: Eukaryota > Metazoa > Arthropoda > Insecta > Hymenoptera > Cynipidae > Druon > Druon quercuslanigerum. Next base: position 64 of record JAAAKG020135963.1, on the reverse strand, counting down.
TTTCGATTCGATCGGTGTGTCGAAGAACGGACATTCGATCTAATTTACGATCGGATCGGATTTT
>JAAAKG020135962.1:0-13361 GCA_010014905.2 Druon quercuslanigerum | reverse complement strand
AAAGTGGAAGAATAAGGAAACAGAAGTCGCCTAGATTAGAAGCGTAAAGATTGTAAGTAATGGATATGTAATAGCATTATATGTAAGTGCATTGATAATATATAAAACTTTTTTTTTTAATTTATCATTATATTACATTATCTGTTTCGAGCTGCTGTAGCGAATAGATTTTTTAGAATTAATTTACGCTAGAATGTGTATTTTTTATTTAAATCGTATAAAATAACATTGAAAAGAAACAAATTATATTGATTGAAAAACGAAACAAGTTGCAAAAAGATGTTTAATAAAAAAATGTTTTTTTTTTCTTATAGGACGCGCCCTTTTTTAGAGACGAAAAACAAGACAATGAAAATACGTGTGTTTCAATACTAGTGAATGATGTTAGAAAGAGGTAAAGGGTTTGATCAAAATTATTTCTGTGACCAGTCACAGGAGTGCTTTCTGCCCCAACCCCCACCCCCCCATGAGACGTTGGAAAGGGGTAAGGGTTTAACCAACATTATTTCTATGACCAGTAACAAGGGTGCCTTTCCGACCCCACGAGACTTTGGAAAGGGGTAGGGGTTCGATGACCATTATTTTTGTGACCGGTCACAGGGGTGCTTTCCCGCCCCCACGAGATGTCGAAGAAAAGTTCGAAATATTGCAATTCCATGAATTCTGTACATTCCACTACACCCGCCAATTCTATAAATACCCTGCATTCCGTAAACGCGGTAAATTCCACGAATTTCTTAAATTACATGAATTGCATAAATTCAATAAAATCCATTATTTCCTTGAATTCCATGAATTCCAAAAATTTAATGAATTCCATGAATACGCGCCCTTACTTTGTAATTAACTTGTACCGGTAATTTGTTTTTACCGATGCCGATAATTTTTTTATCGTTATTGACAGTGTATACACTTCGTTTTGGTATGACCTTGAGCTCTTCCAGCGATGCGGTTTTTATCTCCTGATTCGTAGCAAAACGTTGTCCTTTCATGTGTCTTTCCAGTTTTGGGAACAGGAAAAAGTCGCAAGGGTTTATGTCCGGTGAATACAGTGGCTGAGGCTTGATTATAGTGTTGTTTTTGTTTAAAAATCACGAATAAACAAAGATGTGTGAGCATGTGCATTATCGTGATGCGGAAGCCATGAATTGTTTCAGCTAGAAATCCGGGCGTTTTTTTTGGCTTGCTTCAGGCAAACGGTAATATTAGATTATATATATTCCTTATTGGCTGTACGACCTGCTGGCAAGAACTTATAATGCACCATACTATTTTAATCGAAGAAAACAGTGAGGAAAACCTTCACATTTGACCGAAGTTGGCGTGTTTTTTCGGTTTTGGGGATTCAGGATGTTTCGACTGAGAAGATTGAAGCTCAGTTTCGACTTCATAACCCGTATTTTGTTAACAGTTATAAACCTTTTGAGCAAATCTGGATTATCGTTGACGACATTCAACAGCTCCTGAGCGATTTCATGCGACGGTTCTTTTGGTAAAAATTCAGCAATTTCGAAACAAATTTTGCTGCCACATGTTTAAGGCCCAAAACATCCCTAAAAATTGCATGGCATGAGCCAACCTATATTCCGACATCTTCAGCAACTTCTCTAATAGTGATTCGACGATTCTTTACAACAATTTTCTTCACTGCCTCAACATTAACATCTTCTCGGCCTTCTGTGAAGAGCTTTTACTGCTTATAAAAACTTTTTTTGCTCAAAGTATACTACGTTGTATGTTGGAGCATTTAATTTTATTTTGCTGCACAATTCAATTGAGAAATTTGAAAAGACACCTTTTTTAACAAGCCTCGTAAATTGATTGAAATGATAAATTTTTCAGAGTAGCTGAGAAAAAAATTTAATGAAAAATAAGAAACAAATATTAATTCAATCATGATAAATAAAATTTTACAGTTGGGAACCAATCGCGTGCGAAGCACGAGACTCGTCGAGATGAGACTGTGTTCGTTACAGCCGAAAGAGCTTTAACAAAAGAAAATTTACAATCACAAAATTACAGCTGTCGGTGCTTTGACCTTCAATTTTAAAAAGTCTGTGCACGTATGTGGGGGAAATACAAAGATCGCGCGCGAGAACCAACAGTCACGCGCCCTAGGCGTGATTAAACGGCTTAAACTTGCGAGTGCAGCGCCCGATTTTTAAATTCCAATTCTATCCAAAATTCTAAAAAGATAAAGTAAGATATCCTAAATGGATTAAATAGGAATAAAATAATGTACCCGAATTAAAAAGGAAGAGGTTGATTAAGCAGGAAACTAATTTATGTTAATTTTGCAGGTACCGATGTCAACCACGAAGTTTTCAACTAAGTCTTTGCCCCTGCAGGACTTCAAAGCTTACTTTCGTGGTCGAGAAGTTATGAATGCGCCACCCCTAAACACCGCCAACATAACAATGTTTGGCTTGCAAATCTACGGAGGGGTGTACTTGCCCATTAAGCAGACAGGAGAGTCGGATCTAATAATAGAGACCATTAATGCAACCTCCTAAAACCACAACTTTCTACATTCAATTTTCAAATTTATATTCACATAACGGTCCTTATTCCTTCTGGTATTCTAAGTATAAGTAACATTTTTAATTTTCGGACCAAGATTGAGACGTTTACTTTTAGTTTATTCTGTAAAACTAAGTTTATCTCTGTGAATGTGAGATCGGGTATATGAAATTATATAAAGTACGAATTAAATAAAAAATGAAATTTAGAAGAAGCATATCTGAAATTTATTGCTGTTGTAACGAGTTTACAAGGAAAAATTTGCAATAGGTTGTAATACTTTTATAAATATTTAAAAAATAGTGATTAGTCGTATAAACCTATACAATTATTTATTAATTAAGTAAATAATTGTAAATTCAGTTATAAAAACAGTAAAAAATAAAACCACATAAACGTGCGTTACATACAATCGTCTTAAAAATAAAGCTGGTTTAAACAAAATATATAAAAAATTAGTCAAAGTGTTTTTTACCCTATTAAGGCGTTACATAAGCCATTCAAATCTCTACTTCCATTACTCTCCCTTTCTACTACCCCTCCTTTCGCCTGCTTCCTCAACCCTCCCAGAAATCCCTACCTCACCCTGCTCCAACTGTCACTCCCCTCAAACTATCCTTCCCCTTATTTCCCCCTTCACTTCCTTTCATCAAACACTCTTAGTCACCCCCACTTTTCTTCCCCTACACACCTTGCTTCAGCGGTAGGGATCAAGGTAGATGTCGTGCCAAAAGTCAGATATCTGATAAAATTGTTTTTCTATTTTTAAGAATCAAGATATCATAACTGATGTCATTTCGAATAAAAAATATTATTTTTTATGAAAAATCTTGACTGACGCTTCTTACCAATTTTTGAAAAATGATTGCATTTTAATAAATGTTGGCTTATTTTTCCGGGAAAATATTCTCTACAATTAATTTCAAAATTGGAAACATTAGAGTTGTAGAAAATGTTCTTCCGGAAAAAATTACTCGCCATTTATTAAAATGAAACCTTTTTACAAACTTTGTTAAGAAGCGACGGTCAGAAAAAATTCAACTGCAAAAAACATGGTTAAAATTAATGTTTTTTTGTCAATGTGAACATTTTTCATAAAAAATAGTGTTTTTTATTTGACATGACATCAGTTATAATATTTTGATTCTTAAAATACCAGAGTACTTTTTATTCAAAAACTTTGATGTGTACAATGTATGAAGGCTTGGGTGACCTGGTTTGAATAAGGTGATTCATGGTATTTAGTGATTCAGTTCATTCACGTCGACGTCAATTCACAATGGGAATTAAGAAATCAATTATTATTATTAAAAGAGATTTTTGTTACAGTTTTTAAAAGGATTTTCATAAAAATATCTTTAGATAGTAAAGTATTTTGGAAATAATCCAGACTTGGTAAGTATGCGTCAACATGGTGACATCTCACTTTTTCAGAAAATCTCAATTTATGTACTAGAACATAAAAAATTTTGGTTCTTCTGTATAAAGCATATTAACCAATATTTAAGAAAAAATTAAAATTCACACTGTTTTTGCAATATCTACTAAAAAATAGACCAATTTGATTCACCCTGTACTTATTTTATACAAAATTTAGAGAGCAATCAACCCTTTAAGGAGAAAATTGTATAGCTCTGGCATTATTAAAATTAAGAGAAATCTATTAGCCGTCAAAAAAGAGGTGTGCGAAAACTTTTGCCATCCCTGTAGAAAAAAATAATCGACACGATTTCTTCAGTTTTATTTTATGTCAACATGTATAACAGACCGTCAACTCCCACCGCTGTCACTCGATTATAGGACGACCATATATTACAGGAAGAAATTGATCAAACATGCGATTCGGACCAATCGGTCGTATTGAAGGGAGGAATTTGCGGGGTTCATAACCGTGAACGAGTTTTTTTGTAGCCTGAGCAACTAGTTAGGTAGAGGTGTTAAGGGAAATCGGTTTGTTCGTTTTAATCTCCTCAGTTACAATTAATTATAAATTGATTTATGAATTCTAGACTTTTTCCATAAATATTTTGAGAATGAGTATCTTTGACTCGCGTAAATGACATTGGAACACGCAATAGGAGACCACGAAGCTGTGGATTTAGGGATCGATTTCAAAATGTCACGAAATTGTTGACTCAGTTTCATAATATCTTTCAGAAGGAATGACATGGTAGGCACGGCCTGCGGGTGAGTTAAATTTAGAAATAGTCCCTTCTCAAGGATGAGCAATTTTTTACAATGACAATTTCATTTGTCCACAATTTCTTAACTATTTTTTTATTTTAATGGGAAAATATTTATTAAGGTGTATTTTTATTTTTCGGTTTGACTAGAACCGTTCTGACACTATTCGATTTTACTCGATTGGATCAACTTGATAGCTGGACAGAGAACTCTGACACAATAAAACCTAGTGGAATGTCGAAAGCCATTCTCGTTATCCAGAAAACGCAGATTTTTCAAAGAGCAGTACTATTCACTTTGTTTAACCCAAAACCAAATGGTTCAGGTTTTGCAGCAGTTCGATGCGATACAAACTTTGATCTGAAACAGTTTCAGAATATTATAATCAAGTGTCGAGCACAGGGTATTAATCAAAAATACAAAATGCTATTGAAGCATAAAGGATTAGGTAAAGATGCAGTGATTTATGGACAAGTTTTCACGGTAAATGAACTTTTTATTAATTAGGTTAATTATATATTAGCTTTATTTAATACTAATTTATACAGCGTGCGGAAAAACATTAACTACATTGGCAATTCATTATTAATAAACTAGCTGTAAATTCAATCTCGGGTGTTTTCACTTTGTATATTTACAAGCGGATGGTGCTCATGTAATGAGCACTTTTTGTTTACTCATTATGCACAATTAGGAAATATATTTGCTTCTTCATAAAATAAAATTAAATCGTCAATGATTTAAAATTTTTTGAATTTATAATAAACGTATTTTAATTATTAGGGGGTGACTGCATAATAATATAAAAATACCAATAGGCCAATCAATTCATCAATCAAGGATTACATTCTATTTAGTCCGGGAGCGGGCAATGCTTTCGTATGCAATAATATTCCCAAGGGCAAAAAGGTGTTATTCTTATGTATTTTGAGCCGCTGATTCCGAATATATCCGGCTTTTTTTCGAAAAAGTGGTACATTTTGGTAAGATCGCAAATGTTTAAACAAATTATGAAAAAATGACTTTTTCGAAGTGGACAACTTTTTTCTAGATAATATTGCCTATTTTAAGATGAAAAGGTCTCTAGCAACTTTTTCGTAAAATGCATATTTTAAAAGATATTAATTTTTTAAGGTTCAAAATTTAACGTTTTTCGCTAACTTTGAACATTAAGAACTGGCGATCTATTCAATATTTCTAAAATTTGAAAAAACCTCATTATTCTTTGAAAGTTACTCTACAACTTGACGTAATTCCAAAATAGCACAGGTCCGGCGGAGATACAATTTTCGCGAGTAATAGTCAGCACTTTTTCGACGTGCACAGCGTTCTTTCGCCCCCTCCCCCCTTCGCACATCCACGCGCAGTCGTTATTTCGGGAATGGGTTTCAATTCGAAATAAATATCAGTGCAAAATAAATTATTTTTGATATTAACAATCTTTTTTTATTAATCAATAAGCTCCTTAAATGCAATAATGTAAAATAATGTATAATTTGATTTTTGATTTTACACCAAGATTCATCTATCAAAGGTATGCATTATCGTAATAAGTTCTTCATAAAGCGTCTTCATTTCCATAGCAAAAATCAGAATTACTAAAAATTACAGGTAAGTTTTTACGATTATAAATTAAAATTAGGATTAATAAAATAAAAATGACAAATAATAGTAATATTCAAAATTCAATGCATATTTTAAATAAAAATATTCAGATTTGTTTATATTTTTTCTGCTGCCTGGTAGTGGCGTATTTAGACGCGCTTTTCTGATGTACTGTTGGCGAGATTTGTGAGTAACCTAAGAGTAGAGGTTAACTGTGCTTCTTGAATTTTGCTAGTAACATGGAAGCACAGCTTAAATTGTTCACACCATCAAAGTATAATGAAGATAATTGTGCTGTTTGTCATAAAAAGACTGAAGAAAAGCCACGAAAAGCAATGAGTTATTTCATTTATAGTTTAATCAATAACGTACCCAAGGAACCTATTGATCAATAAAAAGAGATTCTTAATATTAATAATAATTTATTTTGAACTGATATTCATTTCGAATTGAAACCCATTCCCGAAATAACGACTGCGCGCGGATGTGCGCGGGGGGCGCGCGAAAGGGCGCTGTGCACGTCGCAAAGGGCTGACTATTACTCGCGAAAATTGTATCTCCGCCGGACCTGCGCTAATGTTGGAATTACGTCAAATTGTAGAGTAACTTTCAAAGAATAATAAGGTTTTTTCAAATTTCAGAAATATTGAATAGATCGCCAGTTGTTAATGTTCAAAAAATTAATATCTTTTAAAATATGCATTTTACGAAAAAATGCCTAGAAAGCTTTTTGTCTTAAATAGGCCATATTATCTAGAAAAAAATTTTCTAGTTCAAAAAGTCATTTTTTCATAATTTGTTTAAACAATTGCGACTTAAACAAAACGTACCACTTTTTCGAAAAAAAACCGAGTATATTCGAATTCAGCGGCTCAAAATACATAAGAATAACACCTTTTTGCCCTAGGGAATATTATTGCATACAAAAGCATTGCCCGCTCCCGGACTACTTCTTCCGGGTTTCTATACTCGTCTGGAAAACCTGGAAATTTAAGTGAATTTTAATGGTCAAGGAAAAGTCAGGGAATTTTTTCAAAACTCTAGATTCATTTTAAAAACTATACTATTCAATTAATAAACGAAAGGTTTTGATTTTTGTAGAGAAAATTGATATTACTGCATTAACACTTTTTAAAATAAAACTTCTTTTTATATTTTTCACAAATTTCAGGAAATTATATTTGATTTAAAATATTTAATATGTTAAATTTATTTTTAAATATCTATGGAAATAATTTATTATCACAAACTTTTTTAAATATATTAATTTAATTTTCAGTATTATTTTTTTATTTCATTATTCGGTATAGCCCGTGTGGAAAAATGTTCCTGGCCCTGGCACTGACCATGTGGTCTGGTCTGGGCCTGGTCAAAAGTGTAATTTTTTTCTGGCTAGCCCCAGGCCAGACCTTCTGGTCAGCACAAGTCAGCGACTGGTCAGCAGCTAGACAGGGGCTGGTCAGTCACTAGACACGGGCTGGTCAGCCGGTAGACATAGGATGGTCAGCCGCGAGTTACTGGCTCACCAGCCACTTGTTAATACCTAACTAGACAATAGTTAATAGCTGATTAGACACTAGTGGGGAGATGCTCAACAGCTGGCTAGTCTCCTTCTTAAAAGAAATAAATTTTAGACAAATGAGAAAAATGTACCCCATTGGGCCATCTTTTTAATCTTAAATATTAAAATTAAAAGAATGTTAATCACTTTGAGTGGTACAGAAAAGATAGGTTACGAAGTCAAATTTCCGTAGTCTTATCTACTACCTCATTTTGCTTCATTTTCCTTAAAGCTCTAAACCCGTACAAGTTGACTGCGTTCAAGATAGTTTCTCCTAGACTTTGAAAAAACTTAGTCTTCATAAGCCCAATTTCAGTTTTTGAATTGTACTTGGGGGGAAAAATTGCTGAAATAAAGTTTAAAGCTTATAATAATCTAAAATACTTCTCACCCAAAAGCATTTTTACAAGTATCCTTAAATTGGTTTCAAGTAAAATCTGAGTGGACGGTAAAATTTTGATTTATTATTAAAGAAATGAAATATTTGTTACCTTTCGTGACTTTACAGTACTCGGTATTCTTTAAAAATTAGTTTAGTTTTAATTTTTTTGCTGTATACCGTATGATTGCATCTCGGGCAATGTATTTCCGGAGTATATTTTTACAGATCTTGAAAGATTTTCTCTATCAAAAAGTTGCAAGAAAGCTTCCTTCTACTGTAAAAAGGCCGAACATACAATGTATTACTGTTCTATTCAATTCAAACTGTTTGGGGAAAAAATAAATTATGAATTGGTACTAATCTAAAAAAGTATATAATATTGTTTAAAATGTTGAATTCAATATCTAGTTTATTTTCAAAAAAATTATTTTTTTTTTCTTTAAAAAATAAAGAGTTGAATTTGAAGCAAAATTTAATCAATATATTATTAACGAAATAACAAGAAACTTTTGACAGTTTGTAGCAATTGTTCGACAAAAACTAGCACCCTCACAGCAATAGGATATACCGCCCTAATATCACGGAATGTACCGAAAACGTTGCTGGAACATTCCAGGAACGGTCTCTGAGCGTGTAAAATGTCCGCCGCTTGGGAACGTTCCACTGGGACCTGAGGGGAACCTCTATTATTATTATTATTTTTAACAACAATTATATCGTAAACCGTAAGAGATAGGTAAAAATTTTGACCTTTTACTTACGGTATATCGAATATTTATTGATAATAATAACAATAACCACAATTTATTCTTTGAACATTCCAGTGGAACATTCTTGGGACTTTCCCAAGTAGCGGACATTTTACACGCTCAGAGAACGTTCCAGGAAGGTTCCAGGAATGTTCCGTGTTTTTAGGGCGGCATATCCCATTTAATCCCATTTATCTCCCTGTTTGTCCCAAGGATATCCCAAGGATAACTCGTTGGATATCCCGCAAGGAGAACATTCGGAGAACACAGGGATATCCCTGGGACGTTTCCGGGATATTCAAATGTCGCAAGTAGGATATAAATTGATTTTATATATTCCTGGGATATCTTTGGGATGACTTGGGAGATACATGGGATCAAATGGGATATCCCGAATCCCGGTATATCCTAATGCTGTGAGGGCAGGGTATCCAAGAGGTGGGAGCCAAGCAGTATCAGAATATTTCAAGTTGTGGCGTCAACTAGTAAGATATCTGCACGCCGAGGGTCAAGCAATAAATTCCAATTGCTCAAGAAAAACTTTGTTTTTGAATGGCTTGGAAAAAATATATTTTTAACTTTAAACGTCTTGCCTTTCGTAAAAAAAATTTCATTATAGACAATGTCACTTGTTTTAAATGCAAAAAAATTACTGCACCGAACTTCGATTTTTTTGTTCTTGGCTCACTGATCAGCGGCAGGGATAAACCAGACCAGACTGTCGAGAAGATAAGAAAAAATGTGATGTTTTTATAGTTTGAATTTCTTATTTTCCATTGTTTTATACACCCTGTAACTTTTTCAAAGTACGTCAAAAAAAATTTGCTGATGGAACTTAAAATTGTTTTTCTCTTGGATCGCTGATCAGCGCCAGACCTGGACCAGCCAAACTGTCAAAGTGACAAGAAAAAAATTCTTGTTTTTATAGTTTCAGTTTCTTATTTTCCATCATTTTTGACATCCTGTCACTTTTTTGAAGTATGTCAAAAAAATTTGCAGATGCAATATAAGATTTTTTTGTTCTTATCTAGCTGACGAGCGCCAAACCGGGTCCAGACCAATCAGTCAAGGTGATAAGAAAAAAATACTCTTTTTGGTAAATTTTGTATTTTCTATTATTTTAAACACTCTGTGATTTTTTTAAAATGTGTCAAAAAAATTGGGTGATCGAACTTAGAAATTTTTTGTTTCTTGGCTCACTGATCAGCGCCAGGGATAAAACAGACCAGACTGGCGAGAAAATAAGAAAAAATGTGGTGTTTTTATAGTTTGAATTTCTTATTTTCTATGATTTTAGACACCCTGTAACTTTTTTGAAATTTGTGGAAAAAATTTGCTGATGGACATAAGATTTTTTTTTCTTCGCTAGCTGACCAGTGCCAAACCTGGGCCATACCAGACTTTACAAGCTGGATGGTCTAGAAAAGGTGAAACCTGAGCCAGAATGGCGTCAGACCTGAAGTCAGATTAGATCTTCCAGACTATAGAGTCTAGATAAATCCAGACCTGGGCCAGATCTGTATCCAGACTGCCAAGACATTTTTCCATCCGGGAGTATATTTATATATTATATTTGTGATCCTTTATAAAGTTAGTTTTATAAATTATTGAAGCACACAATCTACCTATCTATACATATACAATATATATTTCTATACAATCAGATGTTTAGGAAGATTGAACAAACATTATTCATAATTAACTTGCCTAATTCTGGTACATCTTATTCATATTATTTTAATTTCCGCATAAACGCTGAAAAGATAATAAATAAGATTGTATAGGATTTACTTTATTTAATCTTAATTTTTTACTAAAATAAGTTGAGATTTCTATCATGAGTATTAAAAAATATATATATATATTATTGTAGCAAACTGTAGGGTGTACATTTAATTTGTTGTTCGGGTAAGTATGACTCACATTACTTTCTATTTCAAAAATGGAATTTGATATTCGGATTGGTACGTAAAAAATAGTATTGGGTCATTTCAAGTCCCTTCAATAAACATTTTTTTAATTTATATTCAGTTTTTTTAATTAAAGCTGATTCAATTTTGGAATCAAAAATCAGCATGTCTACTAACCTGGATTACCTGGAATTGTCAAAGAATTTTTATATGCCCGGCAAATCCTGGAAATGCGTTTTGGTTCGCAAAAGTAGCTTTATATTAGTACTGGTGATATACTTATTCTTATCTAACTTCTTTTCATAATTTTCACTAATCTAAATCAAATATATTTCATTACAAATATGTATATATTAAATATGCATTAAAGTTTAAGCATGAGAATAAAATAAACAAAAAAAATAGAATTTGTTTGAATTTTTATTCAAATTCACTTGTATCAGTAAGCAATTGTTTTTCCTTGTTTATTAAGTTATGCGTATATAAATTTAATGACAGTTATTTGATTTAACATATAAATAGTACCCTTTCTACAAATTTAGATATTATTTACAAGGACTTATGAAGTATGACATAATGCTGTGTAAATCGATGTCTTTAAAATAATTTTATTAAGAAATATTATACTTAGAAAAATCTAGATATACCTAGAAAAAAAATCTAGAATTGACAGGGAATTTGTTTGCAGGATTTGAATAAACACCGTGTTCTTGCATTAAGTTTAAATTACGTTCACGAAAAAAGTTTTACTGTAAAAAAGGGATTTCTCAAATATTATGAATGATAATATCGATGCATCTTCATTAATTTTCAAATAAACGTATTAATATTATAGGGCAGTTGATTCTCTTTAAATTATGTTACTAAAAAAAGTTTTACTATCAAAAATCAATTTTTTTTTAAATTATAAATTCCTCACAAAATATACTAAATATTTGTCGAAATCCTTTAATCGCTTAAAAAATATTGGCGGAAAAATAAGACCTCCAAATTTCATGAATTTATCAGCAACGAACTTCAAGTTGTCGTGTCCTTAAAATGTGTGGCAGTAATTATGTTGATGTATATTTGTTTCTTTATTTGTAATTTAATAAAGAATATAAAGATGTATAATCGTTATTAACTTATTGCCAATTTTTAGTTCGTTTTTTAAGGCATGGATATTTGAAACATTAATTTCTCATTACTCAAGTCGAAAAGCTAAACATTTAAAAAAATTTTTGCTGCTGATATGGAATTTATAATCTTGCAAACTTCCATGTAATTTGAAGTTGAAAGCTTTCAATTTTAAATTCTATAATATTAAAGACTTTACTATTGTTCTTGTACAATTCTACATACTTCAAATTCAAAATTTCTAAATTTTGAGCGCTAAGAGTTTAAAATAGGTCAAATATTTTGTTTCTGTCGAAATAGCACTTGTGTCCTGGTTTGTACTAAATTATTGTACATAAAACAATGATTTAATTAGGTCAAATTCGTTTGAAATAGGAATGTCTTATTTTCCTGTAGGAAAACGTGAAGTTTTATTGCTGTTTGTTTAAGGCTCCTGAAAATGACTTTGCATCCGTGAAATTGCCATTGATGGATTTTAAGCCCTACTATCGAGGGCAGCAATTAACCCCAGAGGCGTATCCACTAGATATATCGGCAATAACGAGTATGGGCATTAAAGTGGACAACGGACCTTATCTCCCTGATAATCAACCTGGAGTATCGGTCCTCGAAATCGACTGGATTAAAGCCGTAAAATAATGGAAAAAATCTCATATTTTGCAGCACCGAAATAAAAGAGAAAATAGATCATTTACTATACGACTGTACATTAAGAAATACTGTTATATAGCTTGATAGCAATTTAATATAAGTATAGGCAAGTATGTTGAATAGCACAAGTGCTATGATAAAAATCATTAGAAATTTAAATATTTATTCGATTTAAAGATAAAAAAACGTTCTTTATCTTGCTTTTTTTATTCTGCATGAATTTAAAATGTTAAATATTTTTACAAATCTTTTGAAAAGCACAGGCACTTCATTGAAAAGTTTAATTTTACCTAATACTTATTATAATATTTTAAAGCTTTGTTGTAAGTATTACACTAAAATAATCTGTCAGTATCACTCAAAACTTTCTTCGATCAAAATCAGAAATAAAGAATAAGGATTTGGCCACAAACAATATGAATTATTTTATTAATCCTTTTTTTGTATATTAACAGAATTTAATGTTGCATACAATGTTAGGGTCCATCCTCTCTTCTGAACAACAATATTAGCCTCCCCCCCCCCCTCCCGAAAATTAAAATAGCCTAAAATGCTCTCAAAGCTTTAGATAAACTGAATGTGAATACCATATTGAATTTCATATGGGCAATCCAGCTTTACGCCGGTCAACAGCTGGAGGACTTCCGCGCTTCCAGCGCATCCCTCTTCAGTCCCTCTGCTAA